>JAQGAE010005156.1:0-11636 GCA_034696685.1 Julus scandinavius
TCGAAAGTAAAGAGAAAAACAATATTTGTACAAATTTTCATTAAATTCCATTAACAAATAACCTTTTTGTGATTTTTATAAAGTTGGCTTACTTTTTATTGGCCTACCCTGTATATACATTACTTATGTACGTTTCTTTTCAACGAAATAAATTTTGCAGCCTTATGCATAATTAATTTTTTTTCTGTTCTACAAGCTCATTTTATGGAGTCAACTTTTTCATATTAATCAGTTAATGTGTTTTCATATATTGCTAGTTTAATCATTTTTCTGATTTTTATGTACAGTTTCAGTACAGTAGAACCTCGCGAATCAAACCCCCACTTTCTCGAGTTTGTGTCCAATTCCTGGTAAAACCATCTATTTTCAGAAATATCAGCTTTAATTTTTTGATAATTGTTTCAAATTTAGATCACATGATAAATCGTCTCATAAATTCCACTTTATTAGTAGTTTTTCATTTTTAAAGGCAAACATTTTTCCACCGCATTAATGTTTCTACTTAATTAATAATTGATGGGAAATGTTATTCTTACCACGCTTTGTTTAATCACAAAACAATTAGCCAGTATAACTGCACAATTAGCATGTAGGCTGCATAGCATATTCTTTACGCAAACAACAGCGTTTACTTTATTAATTAGAAATTTTAAATGAACTACTATAACAACATTAGCTCTATTATACACGCTATTATATCTACGACAAGCGGTCAAAAAGTCTTGCATATTCGTTTATTATTCGAAAACCAGATGTCGTACAAAAAAACTGAAATAGCCATTTTAAAGAGCAGGAAATTGTGGTTTTAGGTCACTACATGGGGCCACAATTAAGGCAGAATTTCGAACAAAATATCGAAAACAAAATGGAGTATAAACAATCTCATCAAACGTTGGGATAAACATGTCAACAAACTCTGGTCCTACATCGAAAAATTGCAAATTTCCTGCTCTTTAAAATGGCTATTTTAGTTTTTTTGTACGCCATCTGGTTTTCGAATAATAAACGAATATGCAACACATTTTGACCGCCCCTCGTAAATCAGTTTTCAGCGATGATGAAATCCATACTATAACTATAGCCTTTTACTCACGTTTTCTAAAAAAACTTAGTGAATATGAATCTCAGGGCAACCAAATCCAGGTAATGTGTTTGTAGTTAGTGACATTTCTAAAATTAGGACAATAATATTTACTTTTAATCAAAAACCACTGCAGTATCCATGGTGCAGCATGAATTTGTTGTCAAGCGAGCTTTAAGTATCCTTATATTATAGATAGAGAAAAACAAACTGTCTAAATGCGGAAATTGTACTTCCGATTATTATGTTAGCCTTGTGTTTATGCAATTTTCAGACTTGTTTGTTTCAAGTACTAGTCTGTGAAGAGCAGTATTGTATACAGTGTGGTTTCTCCGCATCATAGTCCAGAAGTAAATTGAAACTATTCATAAACAAACTTGTGCCATATATGGTCATTATGAACATTCCATGAATGTCCAAAAATAGCTATGCATACTTACAATTGTGATATACAGACCGAATTAAGCATTGTATTGGGCTATTATTAAATTACAGTTTCCATACAGGTACTGTAGACAAAAGCATTGGGACACTATGAAAATTGTGTTTCACAATTATATTAAATGGCATTAATTTGTAAACTGTATTGTAATATGTACGTTACATACAGTAGTTTATGTAGCAACAACAAAAAACATTTGCAAAATTAAGAAAAGAGTTTAGGAAGAAATTGAGAGATCCAACCCAGACTAAGTTGAGACCTAAGAAATATTTAGTCCAGAAGTCAGGTTTAAATTATTAAAGCTTGAGGCTGAAAAAATTGGTGATATCCACTGTGGATTAGCATTAAGCTCAGGCTTAATGACAAACTTAAGCCTAAGCATAACAGCGAAATTTATTATTACTTGGAATTCAAAAGCATGCAAATTGCATTAAAAAATATTGATAGCTAATCACAGACAGTATTAGCTAGCCTTTAGCTGTGAACTAAATGGATATCTCCATGTTTGCTAAGCCAAGACTTTATTTTAGGACAAGGTTTAAGAAATAGTCTGAAGCTTGACCCTCAACTTAATCTGAGTTCTAACTCACCAAAAACTTTAATACAAGAATTTTGTCTGGAGTTGTGGCTTACTTTGGCTTAAAGTAATACCAGGCTGATTTAGACTGCAATTGATATCCACACTGTAAGTATAATTGTGAAACGCAATTTTCATAGTGCCCCAATACTTTTTTGTCTACTGTATATGGATCACATATGCGGATAAATTGTGTTTAAATAGTATAGTAAATTTAAAAGCCTACGTGAACAAACAGTATACATCTGTATGTCCATACATGGTCATGTAGTACAGCAGGATACACAAACAGCATACATGAGTCGAGTTTTACATTTATGTATGTTCAGGTGTGTCCACATTCTGCTGTGGTCATAAACAAGGCTCGTTCATGTTGTTTCGCTTCAGCACCCTCTGGTGGCGTACGAGTCTTCATTTACATAAATGCTATCCAAATAGGTTTTCAACTAGAATGAAATCCATTCCGTGACTACAGCTAATATGTTTATCAGGGTCCTTCTGATGCCCACGTGATCTGCCTAAATCCAATTTGAAGGACCCCATCCTGTCTTCGGTGGCATTCACATACTCGTTATAATAGCCATATCTAAGGTGACATATGTGATGCAGTAGTGCGGCAAATGTGTTTTATTTACAAACATGGAAAATAAATGTATTTCCTTCCGAGAGATACCAACCTATTTTCTGTCGCATTTCCGTAAGAAATGCATCACTACGCTTGTTCCATACATGCAAAAGGACAATTCACGTCTCATAAGCATATATAAACCACATTTTTATACAGGTAGCCACATGTGTTCACTAGGATCGAAAGTAAGTACAAGTATATATACAGGCAAGAGGCGTTTATTTAAGCATTTGCAGCACAAACACCAGAAGCTTACTTAGTAAATCTCCCACACGAAGGAAAATCATGAGAAGCTGTATCATATCGAATGAAGCATTTTCTTATTACAATGCCCATGTTCACCACCTACGCCATAAACACACACACAACCCAATTCATAAAGAACATTTATCGTCTGGAACATAAGCCAAACTGCGTGGGTTTATTATGTTGATAAATCCAGTGTAAAGCAGCAATATACGAATAAAAATTACAATTTCATTACACCATTTAAACCGTCTGATGGCCACCTGTACGCACAATTATTTCATGAAAATAACATGTTCATATCAATGGGGATTACAACCCCATCCCTTTCAATGGGTAAATTTGCAACGACACTCACAGTCAAACAAAAAAAGATTAAATAAAAATTGTTTAAAATAGCTTTATAAATCAGCAAGGTACTGATCGTGTCATTTTTCACGTTAAAATAGTAGATTTTTTAAATTAAATTATTATTTGAATTTTTGCACTCACAACTTGCCTATCTCATGCTGCCACCTGCTGGCAGCGTGTGCAAAATAACACATTTTTCAAACTTTTACATTCATTTTTAAAAAATTACCATTTCAAAGTAAAAAACAACAATATGAGGCACTTGATGATCCATCATGCCACCTCAAACAATTCTCAACCCACTCAAACCTCCCTCATTCAACTGTGAGTGTCTTCGCAAGCCCGCAACCCATTGAAAAAAATAGGGTTGTGATCCCTCTTAAGCAATTCTTGAAAATTCTGTTTGAAAAAACGACAGGGTCGGCGTAAAATCCTTTCCTAATTAAAACAATAAAATTTAGTTGAATCTGCACGTGCTGTTCTTAATCTCGTGCTTTTAAGAATTCCATTGGTTTTTTTTTGGAATTATAAAAAATTCGAATTCAGTTCAGTTCAGCTTCTCTTCACTTTTTGATGTTAAAATAAATTGTTCACATACGTATTAACGTTGAATACAGTTTATTTGGAAGTTATACAAACATGCAAAATTATCACGTCCAGGTCACCAATTTTGGATGTTGGTTCCTAAACTGAACTGAACTAAATTCCTATTTTTTATAATTCCAAACAAAGAACAATGGAATTCCTAAAAGCACGAGATTAAGAACAGCACGTGCACGAACTTAAGAACCGCACGTGCATCTTCATAAGAATGCACGTGACTGTGACGTCACAAATCTTTTACTATATGAATGTGGAGCATTCTATATCGCATCGGTTTTCGTGTAATGCATTTGTGTAATTTGGGACATACTTAATTCTTACGGTCACATTGTGTTATTTAAGTTTTAATAATAAATCCAGTAATGGTTAAAGTATTCGACATGTTGACCATTGTCTTGAATATGTAATCCACGTTTAAGCAGCTCTTCTTCACTTCGAATAGCAACGAGGCCATAACTACAGGCTATCGAGATTCTCTAAACAACATGTTGTGTTTATTCTATTACGCCGTAATTGAATGGACCAACGTAATTTCAAATTCCTACCATGAACTGGGGTTATCCGGTTGCTTTTAATTAAATCTCAAGGAAACAGGCAGTTTTTCTTCATCTTCTTTGACAATTTTACTCAACTGATTGAAAATAAAGAATAAAACGTTCGAAAATCAGTTGGTTCAATGCTTGTTAATTGAATTATAATATAGCCTACCCACATACATTCGATACAATCTAAGAACAGGGAAAATGGTTTTATTACATCGAAAACCAATTACTTTTTAGTAAACAAATTAGTTTAATACAGTATATATGTAAACGAAATAAATGCCACATGCTAGTTGAGAGGCTATGACATACTGTACATGTCTACTGTATATGACCAGATAAATGGAAATGTGAAATGTGATGAAGCAATTCATGATTCATTAATTTATTCATTAAAAAAAATAAAACTTCAGTAGCGTTTTATGTTTTCAGCTCACGCCAGACTTAAACTAGGGCAGAAATCGTCGCAGAACCCTCATTTCAGCGACTTAAAGGGGTAATTTCCGTTCCTTTATAAACCCTCATTTTGGCATATCACAAATTCATGAACTTTTGGGCAAAATAGCATGAAATATGTAGCAAAATTACTGAAAATACGGTTTTCAACTCACAGTGCACAGCATATAAAGAAAAATCAGATTATGAATATACAATTGTAGAAATGAGTATAAATAAAGTGAATTTTTTTCTTCTAACGACATTCATTTCAACTTTCACATGCACACCTCAGGAAACTCACGATGGTTGAAAAACAAGCATTCTTGTTTGGATGTTGCAATAACTTTCAAATAAACTGTATTCAACGATAAGTTGAACTATTTATTTTAAACATCGAGAAGTTAAGAGAAGCTGAACAAGAAAAGCATTCCAATTACCAAAACATTTCAAAACAAGAACAAGGGAATTCCAAATAAGCACGAGATTGAGAACAGCATGTGCACGAGATTTGGAACAGCATGTGCACGAAATTTAGAACAGCATGTGCACGAAATTAAGAACAGCATGTGCACGAGATTTAGAATTTAAAAAAAAGAACAATGGAATTCCAAATAAGCAAGAGATTAAGAACAGCATGTGCACGAAATTAAGAACAGCATATGCACGAAATTAAGAACAGCATGTGCACGAGATTTAGAATTAAAAAACATGAACAATGGAATTCCAAATAAGCAAGAGATTAAGAACAGCATGTGCACGAAATTTAGAACAGCATGTGCACGAAATTTAGAACAGCATGTGCATGAGATTTAGAACAGCATGTGCACGAGATTTAGAACAGCATGTGCACGAGATTAAGAACAGCATGTGCACGTGATTTAGAACAGCATGTGCACGAGATTTAGAACAGCATGTGCACGAGATTTAGAACAGCATGTGCACGAGATTTAGAACAGCATGTGCACGAAATTTAGAACAGCATGTGCACGTGATTTAGAACAGCATGTGCACGTGATTTAGAACAGCATGTGCACGAGATTTAGAATTACAAAACAAGAACAATGCAATTCCAAATAAACAAGAGATTAAGAACAGCATGTGCACGAGATTCAAAGACATGCAAATTTCATTATTTTAACTTTCCCCTGCACACCTCATATCCAAGACATGCAAAGTTCATTATTTCTATGATAATGATGCCCAGAGTTTAATATAATAAAATGTGCACACGCATTTTGAGGCTGCTGTATAAGGACCCTATACGCAATAAAGAGTGGTTTGGGTCTCCGTGTTTGCATTTGTCCATAAACGTCTGTCCCAAATTTGATTTGATGCATACTTATCTGGCAAGCCAGTAATGCAAAAAACGTGTCAAAGCAAATCACACATGCCATAGGGAAGATTTGTCATACCATGCAACAGTTCAACAGTTGTATATTTCATCGATACTTTGAAACCGGGGATTTTTTTCCACCCCAAGTTTTTATGGTTCAATTCGATATGTGGACTATTGTCAGGAGGAAAGAAAAGATGGTTTATGGCCCAGCGATATATAAGGCACCAATCCACGACAATGTTTGATATGTGAAATGAGCGACGTCCAAATCAGATCCTGTAGGGAAACCCTAAAAACCGACTATCAGAACCCCAAAACCATTAATTTATATTTAAGCGCCTTAAGGTGGCCATAAAGTCGATATCTCCATAGGTAAAATTCAAAAAAAAAATAATCTCACTGTTATGCACATTACTGGTAAGAACTTGTATTTTTTTAAACAATTTCTCACAACTAACAATTTTAATATTTATTAATTCTTAAAGAATAACAAGTAAACATGGAAAGAATCCTAAATGAAAGATATTTAATTCAGGTACATCTGATCACGTTCGTCATCTAGAAAATTAAAATTAAGAACAATTTTACGGAAACATTTCTTAAAAAGAAAAATTGATTTTCTCAAATATACTATTTTATATTTCAAGTCCACATGTGTACACAAGGCGGCATATATGAGGGGGAGGGGAACTTGGGGATAAATACCCCCTCCATCCGCAATCCATATTTTTTTTTTAAATTTTAACTTGAATCAACAAAATGTTAAAAAGAGAATTTCATTTTTGTATTTAAAGTGTGATTTTTCTGCTTTAGAAATGATTTTTTTAAGCATTAAAAGTGAGATTTTTCTAAGGTAAAATCGCAAATTGTCTAAGGTAAAAACGCAATTTTTCTAAGGTAAAACACAAAACCTGTACCACAGTTACTCGCCAAACTGCAGCTCAAGCTAAGTCTCATCTAAGCTACATCTCAAGGTAAAACTCAAGCTTGAGAGTATCATATTTGGTTGTCTTGTCACAGGGGGGGAATTTGTAAGGTACAAACGCAAATTTTCTAAGGTATATAAAACGCCAATTTTTTAAGTTAAAAAACACCTATTTTCTAAGATAAAAACGCAAATTTTCAAAGGCAAAAACACACATTTTCAAAGATAAAAACACACATTTTCTAAGAAAAAAACGAAATTTTTTCAGCATTAAAAGTGCATTTTTTCTTAGTTAAAAATACAATTTCTTATTTCACCTGGGCCAAAATATATGGCCAAAATAGTCCACCTTAAGATTCTGGGTCCCCCCCTTCCCCTCAAAAAAAGAAATGTGATCACATATACGGCCTTGCTTGAACATCTGTATTTTTTTCCATCCATCAATTTGAAATTGTCTGAAGTTGCCGTCGGTTTTTTTACATGTGGATTTTGCAAAGTACTTCACTTTTATCGACTTCACAAACTAATCAAAAAGCGGCTATAAGCCCACCATTTCTAGTTTAGATTGGTTTTCGAGTAACCATTTATATACAGCGTGAAGAAATTGAAAGAGTATCAAATCTGCCGAAAGCAACGAACCAATTTGAAGCATCAATTTTCGTACAAGTATACACTGTAAAAGCCCACGAGGCAAACACAATAAAACCACTCGTCATAAAAACTTAGTATGCATATAGCATTCGCTTTTAAGCCGCTATTAACAAAAGAAACCACACGTGGAAAAATATAGTTACGAAATAGCGACACCGAATATTGCGAAACAATTTGTTTAAAAAAAACTTCACTTCTTACCTTTTGCAAGTCCCAACAAGAAAACAACAAAAAGTGGATTTTTTATGAAATCGTTCGAAACATACACGTTTTAAGTCCTATTTCAAGTGTTCAAAGACGAATTTCAGTTCCTATTTTGACACGATCACGGGATTTAGCATCAATCGGTTATTCCAATGAAATGGCCATAGACACAAATCGCATTCGGCTCACCTCGGTAAATCCGACTCAAACAACGTTCAAAAGTTGAAGTGGCGCAAAGTGTGCCAAGGTGGCCGTGCGTCGATCAAGTCACGTGCTTCGCTGTTCTATCCTTCCTATTGGCTGGTTCTGGCGCGCGCATGGTTCGGGCGCACAAGCCCAACGTTCGAAGTACAATGAGTGCCAACTACCATATTAACAAACTTTTTTTTTTAAAAAAGAAAAATAAATAAAAGCCTTTAGTAAAGGATGAAAAAAAAAGCCAACCTCGTAATTGAGACTGCAATCCACTTCATATAAGCTCATCAATATTCTCATTGCGCACTGACTATGGCTGTCAAACTAACACGGCGTCCTCCACAAAAGACATCGAACTTCGAATGGAAGTTTTTTAGCGGCTTTTTCGTTGTTATGCAAATGACGATTAATTAGACCTTTGTTCAACAATGCAGTTGTGAGCAGTGCAGTAGTAGTTGGATATCTCTTAACCTTGATTATAGATGGAATGAATAGAGTTGTTAAGGCCATCGTAAATCCAATAGCTGGAGTGTTGTGGCAATAGCCGCTGTAAAGCCACCTATATAGCTATTGTGGCTGAGGATCTTAATTCTTTAAGCTTAATTCGATGGAAAAGTTCACCGAGTGGCTGAACTGTCAAAGTTAACTAACTGTCAAAGCCAAAAACAAAGTGGCTGAATTTATCCATTTCGTGACAGAGGTTAGCTACTGGGTATCTTCACGTGTACGGCTATACAGCCATGATATTCTTATGTCATTCCAGCCACCTAGATTATCTAAAGGCAACTATTAAAAATAATGATCTCAGCAAAAATATATTACATACCAATTTATGTATATTGCCGAATTTTCGAATTCTTGTTATAATTTTAAAAAAAAAGAATAATAGAATTGGCGAGCTTCCAAAATGGAACGCGAAAGAAGCGACATTCGAATTTTTTCGCGTTAAGTTTGATTATTTGTGGTCACGGAAAGGATTTAATCCTAGCTAAAAATCGATATGCGCAAATATACGAATGTACATATCTGGTTTTCAGCTAATAGGAATTCCGTGTTCACAGTTATTATTTTTAAAACACAATGAAAAATGCAATTATCTCTACAAAAAGAACACATCTAAATGTATACAACACTTATAAATACAGTAGAACCTGTCTAAATACATACTGTGTAAATCAATAACCTCTCTAAAAGCATAAAATATTCTTGTCCCGGTTGTTCCCAGTTTATATAAATGGACCTGTCTAAATACATAACCTGTCTAAAAGCATATTTTTCACTGGTCCCAAGCGTATGTATATTTAGACAGGTTCTACCGTATATTATGATTAAAATCATTTTTAAATCCAAGTCAAGAAATGGATTTCAATCTAATTAAAAATTCGTTTCAAATACACCTGTGCGCATGCGCATTTTCATAAATCCGTGAGTGTGGCAGTATTTTAAGCTAACCATGGTTCTTATCATGTCTTATCATGAGCAATATGTTACATTACCATAAGTTTAGAGACCTACATCCTTCCTTCATTATGGTCATGTTCACTTTGAGTAACTGAATTTCTAGATTCGAATAATGCGTTGATTTTCCGTTCTTCACACGTAATATGGACTAACCGCCTACTCAACGTGACTTGAAATGCAGATGAGTCTTTATCAGTTGTGTAGCCATAATGATCTTCAGTCGTTGCTAAATGATAGAAATTTCGCTCTAAGGATGGATGAAGATGAAAATGACAAGAATAAGAATTCGAAAACGGAACATTCTATTTTGCGAACAGACAAAAAAACGAAAAAAAGAACACCCTCGAATCCGAAAATCAACCACGATTGTTACCTTTAAACGGTTATCAATTTCTATGACAAAAGCAATCACGTTTAAAAAAACTTTCATTTTTTCCCCTAATGTTAATGTTAGCCCTAGCAGCCATATTTTGACACGTCAATGTCAAAGATAACTTCATCCAAATACACCTGGTGCATCAACATTCATTCATACTTTTAAAAAAAACAGCTTACTCCGCACACGTATTTCAACCATAAATCAACACTGCTGAGGAATAATACATTCATATACACACGTGATGTACAAAACATGTATTCAGTTTGGATAAAATCTAACAATAGATATATGCGAGCTTATAAAAGGATTTGAAGAATCGATGTTTTTATAGTCTTTCGTCAATAGCTTATTCGACATTTCTGGAATGACGATGCCAAAAATTAAAAAAGATGAGATGATCAGTGGATTTGAAAATGGATTTTTATTAATCAGACAACTGTTTTTGTGCGGCATGAAATCCCTGGTGAAAAAAAAAAAAAGATACCAATAGAAATTTCTATTGGTTTCTATTGTTATTTGGCAACTTTATTGATTTTAATTGTTTTTATGGTTCCTGCATTGACTTCTATTGGCTTCTATTGACTTCTATGGTTTAGCTGTATTGACTGAACAATAGAAAACAATAGAAAACCATAGAAAACAATTTAAACCAATAAAACCAATAGAAAACAATGGGCCAAATAACAATAGAAAACAATAGAAATCTCTATTGTTTTTTTCACCAGGGATGTAATATTTAAATTTTAAAATGCCCATGTTGTTTAAATTTACTCAATATGCACGCAAATGGTCGAATTTGAGAAATACAATAATCGTATTATTTTTACAACACGTTTTTATTTGATAAACAGCAGTAAAAAGAAAAAAAGTTCTTTTTATTTGGCTTTCACTAGGATTGAAATATTTAGCTACGAAAAAACGGAAACTGATAATGGAGCGCCATCTATTGCGTATATTACGCAACTGCATGCAGAAAACGCTATAAACCACATAAATTTGTAACGATTTTTTTGATTTTTTAAAACTCCACGTTTATTTCAAAATCCAATCCGCCTATTTTACATAACACCGCATTTAAAATCAGGCCAATATTTTTATATCTGCGGAATAATATCTGTTGGATTCGGAACGCATCCACGCGCGTCACGTGCACGCCATATGCACGTGCCATGAAGATGGAATGCACGTGCTAAAGAAAATGTGCAGTTCTTCTGGAATTTAAATTGATAGAACAAAAAATTTAGAATTTGATAATCAAATTCTAAATTTTTTGTTCTATCAATTTAATATGAAATAATAATGAATAATTATTATAAAAAATAAATAAAAAAAAGAATAAGGTCCGAAGCGTGAATGCACTGACTGGCCTTTACCTACGTCCTATACACGCACATCCCTGTGTGCACAGCACAAATCACAGTCCCTAGCCATTGGTATTTTCCTAACTCAATGCTCCTGGACAAAGCCTCCGTTCGGCCTCCATGCGCTGTCTTTAGGCGACCTTCCAATTGGATCCAAATTGGGGCCCTAGCAAACCGCTCTTAGCCAAGAGCAGGACGCGAACCGCGGCCTCCCAA
>JAQGAE010005157.1:0-11636 GCA_034696685.1 Julus scandinavius
ATGGCCTATATATCTTCAGGAGAAGTGAATAAAAAAAGATGGCAGGGGCGGGGGACGAACCTCAATTTCAGCAGATGTCCCCGTAATGTTGCCAGCTAGGTCAAACACAAGCCATTAGCAGCTCAATTACCTAACTGTCACCAGTACTGATCAATTAATTGGCTATGGGCCATAAAATTTGAAGGAAATTGCAGGAAATTCATCATCTTATGAAAGGGCAAGTTTTGCTGTAATTGATAGCACTGTATTCGAAGGGGAAGTTCGTGTATTGAAAAAAAAAAGCAAAACGAAAGTCCCTCAAATTTTTGTGAAAAATGAAGAAAAGCTGAAAATATGACAAAGAAGGTGTGATTTTTGTTGAAATAATTCATCCCTAGCACACGCCAGTCAAGAAAGCGTACAATTATGACGTGACATATCAGGAAGAAAAAGGGAGGTATATAGTTTAAGGAGGTGTTGCATTGCGGGATTACATGAAGTGACAAGTACAGCGAGTACGATTTGGAGTAAGTACCCTCGGTGGCATGACAAGACTGCTGCGGCATATTAATCGAAGGGAAAGAATTTTGATAATGCATACATTATCATATAGTGTGGAGAAAAATGCAGTAATTCACTTTTAATCTTGACACGTCCTCACTCCATGAGCCTTTCTTATTGTCTATGGTCATTTTTGAACGCGTTTTTGATAAAAATATTGTTTGAATTTTCCCCCATGACAATACCAAGAGGAAATGAGGATTGTTCTCGAACCATGATTAAGGAATAAAAAAGTTACAATGGTATTTTGGTATTTTAAGTTTGATGTGACCACTTTATGTACGAGGTCATTTTGTGAAAACCTGTGCTGAGGTTGCCATCATTTACATCACAGGAACACTGTTGTATGACTGATATGTAACTACGTATACACAGAGTATTTCACTGAAATGGCATTAAACTCTTGACATCTTTGGCAGAATACCGAATCGATATTCTTTAATGTAGCCATCCATCAACTGGATAAGTTTCCATAAAGGGCAGTCGCTTTTAAATGAAAGGTTGAAATTAGGCGCATCAAGGTCCCCACAAACAAACATAACGGAATTCAATGTTTCAATCTAAGAAATTTGTTTCAGGAATACTTACTTATTTGTCTACTCATTTCATTGTTGATCGTTTATATTTGTCTTGCGGGATGGAATTTTGTGGCAAATTCTATATAATCATTTTCCAACCGCCATTATTTTAGTTATTTGCATTTCACTATTTGTCAAGAATATCAAACTGAGTACTACTGCACAAGCCGATTATTAGGCCTATATCTATGATATTGATTGGAACGGGTCTCTATGTAGAAGAATTTCAGCTTCGTCACACTTATCATCTTCAACTATCTAGGGATCCATATAAACCGCGTGACAGCTATTTAGTATCGTGCTTTTGTTTATAAATTCCCCGGTTTTTCCTTTTGCATTGACTCTTTGCTCTATTGTGTAAATATAGTGTGATGGAAACTCTCAGAGGAGCCATTTCGCCATGATGTTTTGAGTCACGGCATTGTTATTTGCTCAGGTCACGAGGCTTTTTTTTCTTCTTTTTTTCGTACTTATATTTCAATTTTACTCATTCCATTAAATCGTGCATCATAAGATCAGAATTTAGTCAGGTCATTTTGTGAGTGAGCATGCTCATTAATGGTAAACATATCGAATATTATAAGCAATGTACTTTTTCGACTTTTACAATAGCATTTGTCATTGCGAAAGTTTTTCTCTGTAGGTCTTTGATCATTTTTATCATGCTAACAGTTATATGCTGCGCATTAATTCCGAACGATGCGCGTTTATTTTGCTAAGAAACTGTCAGCAAATTAATTTTAGCAGTGTGGTGTTTTGTATACGTAGGGGAATTTTCATTTGTTTACGTTTAAAGCGTTTTCTCTGGATGACTCAGCCTATAAATTACATAGGGGGAATTGAAATGAAAAAAATAAAAAAGAGGGAGTATATGAAATAATATATAAAAATTCAAAATGTGGAGCATTACGTTATATGCGATATTCTCTGTCAGACTACTTGATATGGGGGAAAGGGAAATTTCCCACACATGAAAAATATTGTGAATACGTACGAAAAGTGACAAAAAAATGAAACTACATAAAAACACAATTTTCCAACAAATTGGTTAACATGTCGGCCACTTTGAAAAAAAGAAAATATTTAGTTTCGTTCGTTGCAAATAGGGGAAAAGTTAGGGTAAATCATGTGTACATGTAAGTTGGAGGGGCTGAACATCCCCATGGGTTCATTCCCCGTAAAGGTTGGATGTACTATCTTCTCATATATGATGTTACATGGCATTGATCCATCCCCTTTCTCCATAACCAAATTCAAACATAAAACTGAATAAAATTGATTTCAAATCTGCGTTTATAATAAAAACAACACAATGTTATCTTCTCAATTCCGTTTTTGAAAATTTCCGTTTTCACCATTGGAACATTACAGAATTTATGGGCGAGTGTTCAATCCCTTAGTACAGTGTTTTTGGACGGTAGACCATGTGATTGCTTGTACAGTATATATGCTACATATATGTGCCATAGCCACGTTACGTATACATGGACCCTATTTAGCCTATGAATGATTCTATCAAGCCATTATGAGTCTTATTCATCCATAAAAGGTCCATATATAGCCAAGTCATTATTATGTATCGACTATTATTAGATGTGACGTCTCCATATTATGGGCCACTAATAAGTCAGCATTGATGAATATATACAGCTTATGCATGGCCATATAAAAATAAATAGAAATACACGTGGCAAAATTTTGGAATTTAGATTCATACAAGGCGCTGATAGTATATGGCCATATACAATTTAAGTCCAAAAGTGTCCAATTTCAGGTTTAGGCACACATTAGTCGGGTTTAGGCAAATATTAGTACAAGTTAGTCTGATTAGCTTGAAATTTTCCACACTGGTGAGCTGTTTTGAAAATTGAAAGTAATTCATGAACTTTTGAGTCATTTATTGCGCGAATGATTTGTCTACCCTGAGCGCCGGTTGCTATAGGGAGCCCCAAAAAGGCTCCCCAAGTATTAAAATGGATTTGTTGGATTATATATTAAACTCATTATTGTTGGAACTTGATAAGTATACTAATTTTAAGTAGCATGATACAAACAATCTTGTTTTCCAGATACCAGTGGAGGGGATAGAGCAAATTTAGGTGTTTTGCCCTGGCGTCCAGGGCGCCAAATATCCTCGCTAGACCACTGGTCTCAATTGATGGCAATTGACTCTTCTTTAAACCCTTGCCATGGCTTAGAAAAGACTATTTTTGGTGGATTTTACCATGGTCAACTACTTAATCGACTTCTAATTCATTCGATTCTAAAGATATAATCACCTTTAAAGAAGTGGACAATACTAAACGAAAATTCCATGAAAAATCACCCTCTTAATCGGTTCAGTGGCGTTGAAAAAACTTCCTTGTAGCTCATTTTAAATTTCAAATCAATTGAAAATGGCTCTAATGGTAGAACAAACTCATTGCGTTTTGACCTAGTTACTGGTTATATTATATACCATTCTCTTAATGATTCCATGGCGACAAAAATCAACGAAACGATTTTTAGCTCAATTATTAACAGTATGTCATGAATGTTGGCGTATTTTTGTACGCTTGAAAATAGGTATTTTTATTACACCAAACGGCCAAGAATCGGTCTTATCCTAACGTCATCTAGTGGGCAGTATTATTTAAAAAAATTAGTGTAGGAAAACTGGTGTATGCGACACAGGACATAATAACCGTAGGTGTTGTCACTTCTTTTTCGTTCCAAGTATCTACACAAATTTTCATCTTTTAATCTTTTCATCCCCCTGTCCATGTGGTTTCATTATACCCACCCTTTCATATCCTCTTCGGTATTGTCTCCTTAACTATCCCTGCATACAAGGCTCGGTTTATTCAAATTAAGTGCTCATCGTGTCATCTCTGTTTTCAGTTCATCTATATAAATTAATTTCATTTCTTTATTAAATTCATTATGCTAATTCTTGGAAGAGACTCCAATGCCAACAGACGTGTTTATTGTGATTTACAGCGTGTTTGTCCGAAAAACATGCTTTGGATTTCGCACGAATTAGCCTTTGAATAGTCTGATTAGATTGAAATTTCCCACACTGGTGAGTTGTTTTGAAAATTGAAAGTGATTCACGAGCTTTGTGTCATTCCAATGTGATGCTAATAGATTTCGGGAAGGTGGATTACTTGAAATGTGTGTTGACCATCAGTGACTTGTAATATGATTGAGTGACAATTATGAGAAAAAAAAATGCCAGAGTTTGTTACACCTACTTCGGTGCGCATGTAGCATTTTTTATCAAATAATCAAGGTCATAATCGTAGAATTTCCTGATCCAGCACCTCCTAGTGGCGTATGAGCTTTCACATGGTGTATCTAAATTGGAGGCGTCATTTACTCATGAATAGGTCATCCTGACTAAATATTGCTTATAGCTTTGAGGACTTATGAGGAATTTTCTTCTGTTTTCATGTTGGCTTTATAATAGATGTTTTATCAGGTTTTTTTAAAAACTTTTGATAAATTTTGCATTCTATAATGTACACTAAAAATCATTAAATGTTATTTTAAAGGCCCATATACATGTAACTTATTCAGTATACAATTATTAATTTCGTTTTCTGTTAAAGACATTCATTATCCTGATGTTGCTATATCGTCTTAAAATTCTAAACTTGATGATTTGTGAGCATAAACTTCAGTACAGTAAGACCTGATGCGACAATTCCATGTCTATTAATATCATAATTTGTTAAAGTATTTTCAAAATGGATTTTTGATATCCATGGATATCTATGAAAAAAAAACTCGAATACACAGATCCTCTCCAGTGTTAATTTTGACTTTTAATATCAGCTATACTTCAACATAACAGTAACTGCCTTGAGTTTTGTCGAGCAATTATTCATTTTTCCACATATCCCTATCGAAGAACTTACTATAAATTTGAGCTGGGAAAAACGAGACAGAAAACTGCTTTTGGGGTTTTTAAATGCATACGCCAGCAATTAATGACGCACGCAGGCTTTCAAAAAGGTCTTAAGACGCGCATATAGCAATAATAATAATAAAATATTTTTTTTTTTGGTGGAAAAATGCATAACGCATCCATAATATTTCCTCCCCGCGTTCCGTATATTGATATAAATGTGGGTTTCCTATAATAAACCCACGGGAACCGAAAGTAATTTTAACCCATTATCGAGGCATTAATTGCCATTTGGATGTTTATATATCCACCCTACGACATGCTTTTTCAATTACGGATAATCACACCAAAAATGTAAAGGAAAAAAAAAATATATATAGGGGCAGCAGAAAATGAGGGCAAAAATGACGAATAGCATGGAAAAAAATTAAATAAATATGCTTTCGTTCGATCGCATGAAAAACTCGTTAAAAAAAAACGCAAATCTGAGAACCCTTCTTGGGAATGGCTGAAATCCATTATCCAATCCATATGTAAGGGAAGTCGCTATAGGCTTAGTTAGCTGTCCTCGCAGTTTTTGTCGCAAACAGTAAACTTGATAGTGTTCAAGTGCTTACCATTTTAGAAGTTTATAAATAAAGGGACATGCAAAGAATTTTTTGTTAACATCTAAAGAGAAATGTTTAAGACATTCCTAAAGTAGAGGATATGTAATAGTGACAATTATGTCTTCATTCACATACATAGCTACATTTATATATGGCAGCTATAAGGTATAAAATATCGTTAAGAAAGTTTAAAAGATTTAACTGTAAAGCCCTGTCTAAGATATCACCTACATTTTGTTGTACAACTTGCTTATGGTATAAGCTTCCAGATAATTAAAAATGAACTTAATCCAACCACGTTGATTGAATTTTTAATTATGGTTCATAGCGCATGGAAGCCTACTAAAAGCAAGTAATGCAACGAAATTTAGGTGGTAACTTAGAATTTCTAAATATCTAAATTTCATGTTTCTTTACTTACAGTAGGTATATGCTAACTAGAATTAACTTTATTATAATAGACCATACGACATATTCAAAGAATATTATTAAATTGAGTGAATAATTAAACAAATTTTAATGAAAACGAATTCCAACCATAATGATAGGATTTTTCATGGTGAGCAAGTTATTGATATTGATGCATTACCGAAATCTGATATTGTTTGCCAAACATCAAAAATTGTGTTTGAAATGACTTTGGGCAGACAAATATATAGACAGAATAATTACACATCACGTTTAGAACACATGCGGTTATTATGTTTTCTTCTTTAAATGTTGGTGTTGAATATTATCTGCCGAACGAATATAGCTTTATTATTTTTTTAATGATCTTCGTAATATTTCAAAAGCATCCAAAGGTTTAAAAGCGAACAGCTTGTTAACTTTCACCACGATATAGTCGTGTATTAATAATAACGAAATTACCAACAGGATGCCATCAATTTGTATCGTCTCAGCATGCAAATCTGGAACTGAAAACCTTGCTTTCTGCTATTAATCTTGGAGGCGACTTTTGAAAACCTCTCCACCTTTTCCAGTCCCCTTCACTGCACCACGTGCATTTAGGTGATTAATAATGGCGTTGACATGATGAATACTTGTCAGAATTATTGATTCCCTCCGTGTGTCGCACGTATACGATACCCAAGACTAAAGGACATGTCTTGTGGGCGTCAGCGAAAAAAAAACAAAAAAAAACCACAATTTAATCGCTCTTTTAATGCTGTTTTATTTATTTTTATTTTACCAAATAAGTTGTTTATTTCGGATTATATGGCCCTCGTAGTATATATGTGCACGCCATGCGAGAATTTTCTGGGGGGAACTGTACGTATTATTCTCGGAATTTTAACTGGCTATATAAACACACGTCTATTCGAGTTTCTTTTGTTTTACTCCATATCAAACATCTGCTGACATTTGTTGGTACTTAACTTGTTAATTCTATTATTAGAGCCGGTACTAGCTAGGTCTGCTGCTTTATTGGAGAAGCCGTTTTTGAAACTGGATTCCTGGCAAAAAAAAACTTTTTTCTGTTTGCTGGAAATTTATGTCATTGTCGCGATTCATGATTTTGGCATCAACCGGGTTTTATGGTAGAATCATATCATGATTATAACTTAGACATGTACTCGTGACTAACTTTTACATGCTCCAACTTCTCTTGTTAAAGTTTAATTAATTTCATGAAAATTTTTCACAACAACATTTGTGCGCTTTCAGAAAACTTTTTAATGCCTTTGTTCATGTTTTTGTAACATTAATATGTGATACAAAAGGATGGTATTTTCTATAAGCAGCTTAAAACTTCTTTCCTTGAGAATCGAAGAGGGCGCTACTGTTCACAGTCAAGTGCAGTGAGCGCCGTAGTTTCTCTGTAGGCTGCTCTATAGACCATCGATCTAATTAAGTCATCAAAATGTAGAATGTCGTCAAGGGCAGGGTGTCAACTTGCTCTATGGCAAATAGGCCCCTGATGAAGTGAGCACCTTAAACATTATACAGCATGTTAAAACAATGTTAATAATGGTTAGACCCCTTTGCATCCTGACAAGTAATATTTTTAGAGCCAGTTACAAAGTGTCATCATGCAAATAATAATCTTCACATTTTCTTCCATATGTTAGTGGCCTTATTAGATAACCGTTCTAAAAACGAGATTCTAAAGTTTAGAAGTTGGCTGGTTCTAATATAACAAGGTTTACTAGTTTGGCTTATCGTTTTTCTCGATGATGTTTGTACACGGCGTATTTTTGGCGGTTTCCAGTGTCACGGAAATTGCTTGTAATTTGTAAGTACAACCACACGCTGATATATCAAGTCGAGCTATTGCAAATGGAGCTCTTTGAAAGATTTCCCCCAAAAATGCTAGTTTATGTGCATTTAGAAAGAAAAAAAAAGAAGTTTCCGACTCCTAAAAAATGGCGGTCCGAAATGGCATCCTCCAGTCAGTCAGTATAAGTAGCTCAGAAAACAGGTGAAACTTATGTTTGTTGTTATTTTTCCAGCACGGAGCAATTACTTTACGTAGATGGTGATTGAAGTCTTAATATAGAAACCCTATACGGTTCTTGTACACGCTCTGGGGAAGAAACCTAAAATGTCAAGCAGATTCTTGTCCTTTTGTTTATGGCGCTCGTGCAAACAGGAAGGAGGTAACGATGGCTTTCCTATGCCAAATTGCCCAATTATTGAAAAAATAAAACAGAAATTAAGTTAAAAGACAAAAAAAAAAAAAAGTTTGATGGACCCAGGCCAAATTCATGTGTTTATACGCTAAAGAGGTTTCTATAAAGTGGAGCAGAAAATTCGAGTATCTTATTATCCGTAACGAATTGGCAGTGACGACACCATCTTGAATTTAATGCATGATGGTTTTTTGTTGTACGTATTAACTAAAATTGTTCGGATTTGCAAAGTCATTTAATGACAGCGAACACAGCCTGCGTTTTAATGGACATCGGAGGCAGTTTTGTGAAACGTCGCCCATGTTGTAGTTGTTATAAGAGCTAAAAGATCACGAGGGGTCGATATGGTCGCATTCCTTAAATGAAGTTGTTTGCCTCCTTGCAAGAAAAATGCGTTTAGCTGCTTTAACGCCCTTTACAAGCAAGCTTATACCCACCACTGAGATCTACCACTAAAATACCCACATTCATGAAATATTTCCACATACTACACGTGGGATTAAATGACAATTTTTCCATTGGTTGTAAAATGGCCTAAAAATGGGAACTACTTCGTTTAGTTTCGATTTAATCGAACTTAAATATCGTGATAATACATAAATCATCAGCGCTTTACTTTTTTTTTAATGCTATCATAATAAAATCCTTAATTTGGGATTAACCTTCTTTCAATTCGCCACCCCTGGTGCTATATAGGCTTTTAGCATGGAATTTCAACAGGGTCCACACCCCTTTTACTCTAAACCTTTTTGAAATAACGGGTTGTGATAATTATAAATGAAATGCTAAAGACTTATAATAGGGTGTTCATTAAATTTGTTGGAACAAAATCCAGCATATATCAAAGATTCCAAGGTTCATTCCATAAATTTTCAAGAAACCCTCATACTACTAATTACCACAATATTTATATACAAAACAAGTAAATTTTATTTTTTTAAAAATGCGTAGTTGTTTTTTATTTAGAATTTTTCCGAATAACAAAAATTTCCTGACGAGACAGGAAATTCAAGCATAAACTGGCATTTAACACGAATTGAAGCATAATCCCAGAACTTTCTCGAGGCAATAAATGTTCAAGCAATATCCCGATTTTCCAGGCTGCTACATAGCTTGCATATTCCACTAGGAGGTGCTGAACTTTGAATTCAGGCTAATTGGAAGAAAAATATCATAACCTTGGCTCGTAAGAATTAATCTGGCTAAAAATTTTAGACATGCCAAAATATACCAATTTATGTTCACTAATTACAGTTAATCAACATTTATAATTACTCAGTTAAAATTCTTGTTTGTGGCAACACAGTCATATCTTTCTTTTGCTTAGCATCTGACTTCCCCATGCATTGCTTTCCTCGTCAGCTGTAACCTAGTGCACCAAAGAATCGGAGGGGCTTTTCCCAAGGTCCTTTCAGGGCATGTCCATAGCGAAACGCCCTTGAATCCCGTTGATCTTAATGACTTCCTGGTTGTGACCCGGAAACCCATTACGTTGTCTCTTCTTCTACTCTAGGCGGTTTGTCTGCCTGCCTGCCTGCCTGCCTGCCTAGGCGATTCCCATGGGATCATGGGATTTACTAGGTGACGCTATAGGAAAGAAACGTTGTTTTTATTGATTTTTTGAACACCCATGTTTTGACTGATTTGTGGAGTAACGACCCTTCGTTACGTGGTAACAAACGATTTAGTATCCGTGCTTGAAGGCAACACACATCTTTGAAATTCTTGAGAAAATAAATAAAAACACATTGCCTCGTCATTGGCTTTATATACACTTACTGTTCATGTATTGTAGTAGACCGTGATAGCCCGTTTTTTTTGTGCATAAAGAAAGTTTCCGCGAAATTTTCTCTTGATGATATTTGCTGGAAGCTAAAATAAAAGTTCGTTTACTTTTAATAAGATGTATTATAACAATGTTGTTGTAGCGTACTATATATATAACGCGACACTGCATTAGGATAAGTAGTTTCCATCGGTGTATTTTCCATGTTTATACAAAGAAAATGCATGGAATGAATGAAGCATTCTTCTAAAATGTGACAATTGCTTTTTGTTTATAAGGATTTTTTAATGGATGTATTTTGTAAATGGATTCCCGTATTGGTTTTTGGGGAAACATATAAGAGTATGCCCTATTTCCTGGACTCTTAACTTTGAGCAGTAAAATCGGTACTACATGTACATGTAGGTAATTTTCCACAAGCTGAACACATTTTCCTTGGAACTTTGGGAATCTACATTATACTAAAAAAGAAGATAGATATACGAGTACATTAGTCTCGCACTGCATTGCAACTCGGTGGTCTGATGAACAGCAGTCCTAATTTATTTTGGCGTGGTACCTGATGAATTGGGGCTGAAGCATTATTTCGGGGCATTATTTGGAAACAAGCACTTTTAACATTTAAGTTGGAGAATTTGTCTTTGGAATGAGCGCTCTTAACAACAACGCATTAGCGGCTTTTTCCTTATTTTTTTGTTGTTGTTGTTGGTCTTTTTATTTTGGGCAAATTCCTCTACTTTTTGGCATAAGCTGAAAGAATTACTCCATCCAAGACGCGAGGGGAAACGAAATTCCGTCGCATTTCGGATATATATTATAAAGACCCTCATTTCAACTAATAATACTCGCTCTGACTATTTCTTGCTCTTTTTGCCAAGTATAACTCTTCAAACCCTTGAAAATCGACTGAAATAGTAGGGCGATTTGTCAGTTGCTGTTTGCTCATTACTCCAAAAAAAATGTGTCCACCCCTGGCTGTTTTTTTTTTTTTTTTCTCGTTTCGGTAACAACTGATTTTTATTTTTGGATTTTGAAAAATGGTGCTACTTTCTCTTGCATGTTGACATTTTTCCTTTCCCTCTACGTCCCACGAGATTATTAGCCTAATTTATAAGAAATGATACATTTGTAAATGTTTCGGGTGATGAATCAAGATGCAGATGTGTACCGGCGTCGGTGTTGCACTGCATGGATGCAGAGCCCTCTGGTTGCGGCTCGAAATTTTTGTGAAAACTAAACGGAATGATTGCAAAAATTTTGGTATATATTAAGGAAATCTCATAAATCATCAGAATCTTCAAGGTCCTTTGCCGACAGGAAGAAACCCAGTTAAATTGATTTGTGATGCTTATACAAACAAGATGAGGGTACCATTACATGAATGTTCGCAATTACATGCTTATTATATTGTTGGGCATATTATTAAATATTCGGATTCAGCAACCCCTGGTGGCAAATTAGACATTAGCATGGCATTCCTACTTGGCTATTATACAATTACTCCAGAAGCTGAACATTTTAACCAAATTTTTAAAACATTTCAGCATTAAAGGTGTTGCAGTGTTTTGCTCATACACCACCAGAGGGTGAAGCGGTATAAAC
>JAQGAE010005158.1:0-11633 GCA_034696685.1 Julus scandinavius
TTTTTGTAATAAATAGTTCGATCCAAAGTCCGCGTGTTGGTCTTACTTCGCGACATTGTGCAAACTGGATCCTTACAATGTTTATATAAATATAATTATTGACTGCTTAACATGGTGGATGTAATGTTCATGTACGTAGCTGACCATTTATGCACTTATCTGGCCATATAAGTCCAACGTGTCTAATTTCTGGTTTAGCCATATATGTACATACATGTCCCATATTTGGTTTTTTCCAACAAGGTTGATGGTGGTATTTATTTCATATTCACTCATATTAATGAATTAAGTGGTAGTAAATGGCAATATGATTACTCCGCATCAGCCAATAAGAACTTTCTATTGGAAATATTCTACAATATCAGACTAATAACATTCGTCCCTGGTTTCATGTATACTCTGCAAAATAATTACATGATTGGTAAGCACCTCATGTGCAAATTGTGTCTACTTATAGAGTCTCTACGCTTAGAATGAGTCCTCTATTCCATCCTCTGTTCTCGTGATAAGCTACTATGTGAAATTCTACGCAACGCGTAGAAATTGATACATGAAATAAAGATCATATTGCCCGTTTGTAAGAAGCCATGGTGATATCAAATCGCTGGTATGAGGAATTAAATTACAGTAATCAGGAACTGAAAAGACAATTTTCCTTACTATAGAGACGATCTATAGACTCTTTTGTCTGCCATTTATTCGAATAGACTTATGGAATACACTAATCCGACAAAGTTGGTCTCTTTCAAAACAAACATTAAAATAGGATATCCTCGATGACTTTTTCAATAGTTCTCATCGCCTCTTTATAACTTGGTGAAATTGATACCCATGCCTATGCAATTCCAAACTGCATAGCATATAATCTTAAAAATATCGATTTTTTATAGACTTTTTTTCAAGAAAAGGCAGGCCTATGTGACCTTATTTGACAAGCATTATACAAATAAGGACTTTCATTAAAATGCAAAAAGACATGGCTAAAAGAACGTTCACGAAGGAATATTTGTTATCGGCACATGTAAATTCAATTTTGTTAAAGAAACGTGTTTGCATACATGTATACGATTATATACTGTAAATGGTGTTAAAGCAGTGAATTTAATTTGGGTGCAACGTTCAAATACCAAATGAATTATACACCATTTTCAAACTTTCTAACTAACATCCATGCAGAGTAAATGTATAACTATAAATAATCAAAACGTTTTCAGGAACGTATTGAATTTGTCTTAATTAAATAGAACTTGAAACGGATAATACCACCGTGAAGATTTCCTGCGTGCAGTTTAGCAAAAGATAGACAAACATATACTTTACTATATGTATACTGACCTGTACATAATGTGTTATAATAATGTTTACAAACAATTTTATTTTTAAAAATGTACATCTTATATAAAACTAAGATCAAGCACATTTCAAATGACACTGATTAAAAATGTATGCTTATAGGTTCTTAAATTGTTTGGAAAAACTAATTTTTGAAATATTTTACCCACATTGGTTTAATAAAAAAAATCGCTTTTGCATGTGAAGTTCGATATAAATTCATGGAAAATGTACAGTACAATAGGTTTAAATATCGCATATTTAGGTAATGAACCACTTTTATATGGACATAATATATGTAGCAGATATGATATGTCATGTTTTTAATTCAAATATCTCGATATACTCAAACTGTTCTTTGTATCTCAAAATATTTTTTTTTAAATTCTGGCTTAGGTAACATTGGATACAATGCCAAAAAATATCAAAATCATCTGCATCTCTATTTTTGTGGATAATTAAGCATTACCCCCCAATTAGGGTCACTTTTCCATTTTCCTCATTTCAATCATCTTTAACATCAATCAACCTAACCTGCTCCTACTAGAAGCCTTTGTCATACATTAACAATGCATTAGAGTCGATACGCGGAAGATATCAGGCTTTCGGTGAGGCACATTTCTTAGCAAATTGCGTAATCGAGTGAATTTCATGCATCTATAAAGGCAAATTTAATTAGGCCTACACTGATGCCTTAATCCAATCATGCAGAAGTTTAATCTCGAGGCACAGAGGAGCAGACTACACTGATGCTTTTAAGGAAGATGGTAAGCAAGAATCACTTGTCACATCCGCTAGAAATGGCATTTGTTAACTCGTGGATTAAAATTGCCAAATGAAATGCAGGCCTGTCAAAACCCTGGTTCGTATTTGTAAACGGTTAACAAAATTGAGCTAAATGATTTTTTTTTTCTTGGAGCACAACAGATGTAGTCCATAGCCCAAACTTAATGCCCATAAAACATCATACCAGTATAATGTAGATGTTATAGAGAACAATAAGTATAAGCAGTTATATGTGTCTGATGACTGTACGAGGCCATATGCATTTTAGTTCATTTTCTAAGAAAACCTTGGTTAAATCAAACTTTCTTTCTATGAAATTCCTGTTGATCAAGTTTTGTCTTCGCCAGCATTGTTAGTTGTCAGAAAGAAGTCAGCAACCGTCTATTTAGATTTTATTATGAAATTTCGTCGCCTTCGTCACTTTTCAATTATTCAAGCTTTATAATAAAATTTCCGAAAAGCAAAACTCCTTCTAATAATTCTCTTACTTCATCTCAGCAGTATCGTAAGATGGAAAATCACCAAAAGTAAAATATTTGAATTTCATGCTGTTGAATATACAATATATACTTTTCATGTATAGATCACAATGAGCTGAGACTTGACTTTGGAATATTTTATTAAGGAATTAATAAATCACAGATTCTTGATGAGAACTATATGGTAATATGTATTATAAAATTTTCACGTTTGTTTATATGAAAAGGTTGTGATTTAGGGAAAATCAGTATAGTTTTCTTACTTGAACTTATTTGAAACTATATAAGTATGAACCAATACGAAACGAGAATCTTGTATTATAAAGAGCTTACCTTAAGAAATAACACAGAAATGCATGTATATATCGTGACAACTTTAGACCCTTATGGAAATGTATCGTAATAACATGCAAGCAAGATTTTAAAAGTGCGTTATCATGTTATTTGATCCTGCCTTCCAATTAACCACTTTTTCGATATGGCATGCAAAACACATTTTGTCTCTGAATACACTGTGAGTCATAAAAACGTAGAACCGAATTAAAAAATGCACAATTTCGTGAAAAATGCTTCGATTTAAATGAAATTTGGCACTTGCATAGAACAATAGTGTATGAACAAAAATAAATTATAAAATGTTCCCAAAATGTTCTCCGGTGGTCTTTATACAAGCCCAGAGTCTACCGCGCCATTCTCAGATTGACGAATCGATTATTAACACTAACATTTTCGTAACCATCGTAGCATTAGTATAGTAACTAGAAAATTCCTTAAAAGAGTACTCACCTAGGACGGTCAAATTAATAAACGTGTTCGTAGGACAACTGTCCTGCACGCGCAGGTAAGTGACATCACACCTGTACTGGGCCTCGTCCGATAGTTCGGTCCACTGGATGTGAAAATAAGGTGGGGTGGCGTTGCTCACAAATTGCACCCTTTGTCCGGCAGCGGCCATTTCACCTTCTGCCCTATCCACGTTTCCCATCTCACTGTACAAGTAAACACGGTTTCCGTTTTTGTACCATTTGATGCTGTGTGTTGATCCACAAATGCTGGTACGAACATCGCACGGCAGAGTCACTGGTTCACCAACTAGGACCACAGATGTGTGGATGTTCTCCAAACCTATAGGAACGAACAAAAAAAATACTTTAATTTATGCAACAATAAAATATTGATGAAAATATAACATATAAGCTTTATGTACTACACATACAATCCTTAACAGCGTGAAATTACGCTATTAGATTAAGAAAATGAGGCAAACTAAAGGGATTAAAGCCGATCCAATGTTGAGACTCTTATTTGAATATGATGCATCAAGTACCAAATTTTTGTTGTTGTCAAAAACAGGTCTTATGGTATAGTTATCAAACAGTTTTTAAAAAAACCGTAAATTTTACAGGATAAGTCGAGTAAAGTTTGAAGGAAACGTCCAGTAAACTGTACATACGAGAAATGTCCTTTAAATTTATCCCATATGAAGAAACTTTCCGCAATTAGTGTCTTATATTGAGAAATCTGTATATTGTCATAATAGAAAATTGTCATCAGTTTTAAACCTTTTAATCAGGCGAAAAAACAACACAAAAACACTTAGTTACCAACTTTCCAAGTTAAATTAGAAAATACTGAAGAATAATAATCAAAATTACACAAAATTAGATTTGGGGCAGCCCCAAACCACCAACATTTTGCGGTGATCATTACAATAAGCATTCTTGCTAATTATGTTACGCATTATTGGTCTACATCATTAGACAAAGGTAAACGAATCTAGAGCCATTATATACAGAATGGCAATTTTCATTATATCTTCCCATCACTTGAAACAACGTATCTCGAGATTCTCTTTCGTTTTACAGCAAATCTAATGGCTTAATATTGTTTAGACGAACGTTTGCCTTCTTCTCTTCGTTTTGCAAAATATAATCTTAACACATTTCCTCAAGCGTATTCAGGGGAACGGAAAAAATGCATGCTTGGATGGTCCGATATTGATTTCACTAAAGCAAAGACAAGAATTTTATTGTTTTTTTCCGGCTACTGATTTCATCGATTTTTCCTCGATTTTTTAATTCCTTCTCGCTATTGAACATCTCATATTTCTCTTCTTTTGAACCATTTCGAATAAAGAATGGCGCATTTTACTAGCATCAATAGAAGGGAAAAATGAACAGCTAGTCTGCATACACCCAGGGGCTGCACTAAAAAATAAATCTTCGGCAAATAGCAGCTCATTAATTATTGAAGGAAGGAAGATTTATAGCATGCATTAATATTACACAGACTCCATTTAATGTCTTTTCATAGAACGTAAAAATACAAGTGCGCTTCAAATGTAAGTATCTGTTTTATCTTGTACATGTAAACACAGTACACTGTGAATCGACATCCGTGCATGCTATTTGTATCGTTCCAAGCAAAGCATTCAATTATTGACGAGCAATTTCCAGAATATTTTCTAAAACTAGTTTAAAGTAGGTACTAAAACTTTAAGTGAAATTGTATGCCTTTGAATTTGCATTGGTTGATGTAATGCATACTTGAAAATGTATTTGCTCAAACAATTTCCAATGCGAGTGTATCAGTGCACTCGATAAACCTAATAAACCCTTAATTAAATATGCTAAATACGATACAGTTTGACTCGAATTCTCGAATTAAGAAATAATTCATCTGTTTAAATCAAATTTCAAATGAAAGAATATTATCCTGAGATCTTGCAATTAATTACTTATTTCTTCCGATTGCACGAAAAACGTGTATGCAATTCAAATTATCGTCATTTGGGTTGTAAAAATACACGTTTGGTGACATTTACTAATTTTCCTCATGTACAAGATCAGACGGTCGGAAAATTATTTGCGCAAAATTAGATAAAATTTCCTCTGATTTCGTGGGGAATCTGAACATTCATATAAAATAATCACGTCAAGAATATGGAAAGCAATGGTGTAATGTATGGCGTATAATATTTAACTTGAAAGAAAATGGCCCATGATACTTCAGACTATATGGAGACAATTCACTGACCTATACCAGACAAATCCGAAACATGAGGGGTTCATCGATTTTCTTAGCATATCTTAGCAACAACATTTCAATGGAATCTAAAATGATTTCATTAGAATTTGTCAATGTTATTGATGGCAAGTTGCCCATGTTTTGTGAACTTGAAGTATTAAAGTATAGATGGTCTCTCTGTGGCAATAGATCCAGACTGTTAAAGATTCGATAATATGCTACTTCAGTTGCAGGAATAGTGCATTATACCAGATGCTATTGTTACAAGTCCCAAACCGTTTCCATGGTATTTTCTATTCACATACATCATATATCATTCCATAACCGAAAGCAAACGAATTGGCCATCACATCAATCTATATTTAACTTAATACAAGTTATATTTACATAAAGAAAGCCATTTCAGAAGCACTCTGTATTGGTAGAGCAGATTTTTTTTTCTCATTGCAATAGCATCTCAGTGGCTTTTCCAGTGAAGCGTCTTATAAGCTGCCATTTGATTAGGAGCCTGCTTGCCACCCCATTATTTGGAATCCGATGCTAAATCCCAATCAAATCCAGTTCATCGACCCCCACGGCAATCTCATTTGGGCCAAACTGCCATTCCACCGCTGGAAATTCGTTGCCGAAAAACGAAAAAGGCG
The DNA here is from genome assembly GCA_034696685.1 of Julus scandinavius. Taxonomy (NCBI): domain Eukaryota; kingdom Metazoa; phylum Arthropoda; class Diplopoda; order Julida; family Julidae; genus Julus; species Julus scandinavius. The sequence goes on from JAQGAE010005158.1 coordinate 6,269, forward strand.
CTAATAAAAACTTAATTACTGGTTAGTGCAATGCAAAATTTGATTTCCCTCCTTAACGCGCCGTTCGCGCTATGCTACCGAGCTCCCCGAAGCCCTAAATAATGTAAATTCAGCCCCCTTCGCATCAACCTCCATCTTGCGCAACCTGCGAAAACAACCACCTATCGTGCAATAATAAGGGCCGTCCCTGGCTTAAGTACAGTTTTGTAATTGAATCGGGGATTAGTGCGCCGAATCTGCGAGCGCATTTGCATGAATGTTGGCGCTTTAATGGCAATTAAACAACTATAAATGCGACATAAATATGGGGATCAGAAAAGGGAAAAACGGTTATGGTAAATCGTTGCCCTTCGTGAGAATATCTTGAATATATAGCATACGCGATGTGCAGGAAAGTCGCGAAATCGAATTTCTGCAGAATCGGCGTTTACTTTTTCAGTAAAAATAGGGGTGAACACCCATATAAGAAAGGTGGCGTACTTGTAATTTCTGAATACAAGTAAGATCTAATGACAGATTATGTGTTTTAGATAGAGATTTCATTAATATTGGGTCCACGTGATCCTACCTATAGGTAGAAAAATTATGTATGGACATATATATATGTCCAGATGTGTCCAACTTCTGGTCTAGCCAGATACATATTCCACCCGGGTTAAACACAGAGTATACACAACCTAAATCAAACACCACATTTGTTAGATGCATTTATGACATGACCATATGGCCTTATGGAAATGATTCATAATGTGTTCCCCCTGTACATTTTGAATGGGATCGCCGCCCAGCTATAATTAATCTGCTGAAATCACCATTTATTTTGTTAATAACATTTGTTTGTTCGCAAGGCTGGTAGAGACATGCATGTTTTTGACAAAACTGACACCATTCCAAGATATACATATTATCTAACCCATGTTAAAATATACGAAATTTTCCTTGCTGACATGTTGTGCAACTTTGAAAACGTTGAAAACATCCATTTCGTACGTTTGAAAGGCTAGGAATGATTGATCATGAATAGTGACCATGAGGTGAATATTTTGAAAATAATGCCTATGGGCAAGATAAGTTCCAAACTTTCAGAAGATATTTCAGCAAATATCCCTGCAAAGTATGACGATAATAAATAATCGTGCAATTTGAATAACCAAATTCACACAAACGTGTTGACATCTGTGTTTGTATAACTGCTGTCATTTCGTTTGATCCACAATTGTGGATACTAAAAATACTAAAATACTAAAAACCATATTAAAAAACTACCCGAAAAACAATGTTTAAGTACTAATTAATTTAGAAAGAACTCATATGGTATTGATGTTTTAAATATAAATGCAATATGTTTAAAAATGTAAAATGACTATGTAATTATTATGTGAAGAATAATTTGTCAAAATGTAAATTGGCCCAGCATATTCAAAACAGTTTTAGGATATGTATGATCCTGAGTTATATATAGAGATTTTGTACTCTCGAGTTTTTAAACAAGACAGATCTAGTGTCTCCACAAGGCCTGCTTATAATAAAAGTCAGCATATAAATAAGAAAATGCACATAAGAAATATTTGAATCGAAATGGTGAAGGAAAGAGCTCATAACAAAAAATCGGCGTAAAAGCCACGTTGAGGGAGTTGACATAGCTGCCTAATTTGAATAGAAATATAAAAAAAAATCTGTATCTTATCACCGCTCTCCATATGGAGTGAAAAGTTTCATAAACGTTTATTCCTGAATGATTATAACCAACTTCGCCCTTCAGTTTTAATCTAAGAAATTGCAATTCAAATAAGAGTCTTTCCTTGCGTGGTGTCACTACAGCAAATATTTAATTTTCTCTCAAAATGAACTTTTCAATTTTTTTCTATTTATACTCCATCGCAAACTTACATTCTCCATTAATAAAAACACAAGCTTTCATTTAAGTAGCATTTTATATTCAGTATACTCGGCGTGTACATATGGAGCATTGAAATATCTTTCTTGAAAAAGTCGATTAGGCCTCCTGAAGCATTTTATTTCCAGAATATGTTCCACAAAACAACGCATTCATTTGCATTGCATAAACGGAGATCGCTTCTCTAAATGGCTCGAGTGCACGAAATTTATGCATCTAAAATTGCATTCTAATGAATAATCAAACCAGCAGAAGATTCGGAATTATTTCAGAAACGGCAATTTCTCCCGCATTGCACGTCTTCAAATTATAGCTCAACAAACTCACGTGTTCTCGATGCTATGAATACGATACGAGTAAAACTGAGCAATAGAAGTGACAACATTTGAATTGAGACCAAGACTCAACGAAACGAATGTTCTCAAATTTACACGAATGACACAAACTTAGTAAACAAACATAGGATTCAACATGAATTGTAAACAAACATCTGCAATTTCCGTACAATATAGTTAGAACTCACATATAATAAATAATAGGCATGTATGGCCATGTGTATCCAAATATGACCATTCATGTACTTATACATGCATACATATGTATACTTGTGTACACTCTTATAAATTCAATATATACACAGCATGTGCAATATTAATACTTATAGAAATAATCGAAGTCCACTTTGCTTCCATGCATCACCGAAAAATGCCATATATGGCCACACATGTTTTCTGATTTACAGTCTTAGGTATATACTGTATGGACATACAGTAAAGCTCTGGACAAAATATCAAAGCACGAAAGTACAATGGATATTATGGCAGAGTTATAAGATCAAGCGTACATTCAGCAGGAGGATAACTGCACATCGGATATTTGGTCAAGAAGGAACTTGGACAAGTGGACGTTTAGACAATAGGGGTACTCAAACAGACCCCATAATTCCGCACATGTCTGCAGTTTAATCAGTTAATTTGGGCCATTGTATACATGTGCTAACCCACTTTTTTAAAATGACGCCTTCTAATTTGCTGGACCAACTACAATGGGGCTTGTAAAAGTGCTGGAGAAAAAACGAGGTTTTAAAGGTGTTCTTGCAGTCTATCTTGGCAGGCCTGTGCGAGCTGCATTTGTGTCCATTTCACACAAAAAAAACACTGAACTTGTGGCCCTTGGCAGAGCTGCTTGATTCTAATGCGCATGTGCACCATAGGTGGGCCAAATGCCGATAGCCCAACTGTCCAAGTGGAAAGTTCCTTGGAGTACCCCTATTATTGCAAAATGTTTATAGCCCTATAATTTTTCCACTCGTGGTACTCTTAAGAAAAATGGCACTGCACTCATCTTGCAATTACGTAGAATGTTGAAGCATATTAAAATATTCGGTACTATGAAGTTATCGGGCCTCAATTTACAGAGGCTATGTATGCAATGTCAGATCGGATCCATCATACTGACCTAACCTAACCTAACCTAACCTAACATAACCTGACCTATCCTAAACTAGGTTAGGTTAGGTCAGTATGATGGATCCGATCTGACATTGTATACATAGCCTCTGTAAATTGAGGCCCGATAACTTCATAGTACCAAATATTCATCTTGGCAATGGAGATTTTCAGAATTAGAATGTAAATTGCATGACGTACATATAAGAAGCATGAAAATAATAATTTTAATAACATCTCTACGAAAAATCGTTAATAAACAATGTTTTATATATGGAATATACGGTATAATGTATGTACATGCAAGATATCTGCTGTACATGTTGTGCACTGCAAATATTTAATGACATTCAACAAACAATTTTCTATAAATGGGAAGAGATAATGAACCTGAGTGAATGCTCATCATCTTTCACCCTAGCTCTGAATAATGTTTTTATCTCAAATTCGCCTTTCATTATTTATAAGATTTTCTTACAAAGTAGCGAGTAAATCTTACGTTCATGGTTATTCATAGTCCTGCATGCCAAGATAAATACCCAAAATATTTAATATCTTTGTTTTCTAAATAGGCAAATATGAAGAATGAATGCGCAAAATCAGCGCAAACCCTTAGTTGCTGCTATATCAAATTAGTAAGAGAAGTTTTAACGAGATGTCCAAATCCAGCCTCATTTCCATATTCAAATGAAGTCCAAAGTGCATAGTTTAGCGGTTTCATTACTTGCCATTATTTATTATTATGAGAAAGGATTTACTGCTTTGACGGTTATATGTTTCGTTAACTTAAATTTCATAGCTGCGCGAATGGCGCTGTAAATAAACGTACTTGTCATAATGTGGATGCCACCGAGAAACAAAATGCTTCTACAGCCAGGAAAATTTTTAAAGGGAATGATTCATAAGCTTTCTAACACACACATACAGTCTGTAGGCAACAACGACTAAAGGATGCATAAACATTGTATATCCAAACTTGAAATTACTTAAATTAATTTAGAATATTTTTCGGTGGTGCATTATTAATCTTGCATTTGTGAGATTCAGAAGATTTTAATAAATGTCATTTGACTTTCTAAATAAACTTTTATGGAAAAGTGTCATTTATCAAAACAAGAAAAACAATTGTTTTTCTGATCCATTAAGTTAAACCAGAAATTATGACAAGAGAGACGAAAAACGAATATAATACCAGATTAGAATTAGAATGTTTTAGGAACATAAACTCAACATAAAATGTTTGACAATTAAAATTATAATCATTTTCGAGTACTTTATGATTTCAAAATAAATTTTATAATTGACCTTCCAAAATCTTTATTTCATCTTACTGAAATGGAAACGCACAGATTAGAAATCTTGTCAAGTTGTCTCAAAAACGACATTTTTTTAATCAGAGAATTAATAAAGCTTGATGCAACTGGCGTTTAATGCGTCAGATCCTTGCAAATCGTTTTGTGCCCAATCTAATGGATTAAATTTTGGAAGAATGCCATTCTTGTTATTTTTCTTTTCAGACAAAACGCAAAAGTTAGGTCTTGTCTGTTAGCAGCGTATGTGTGCAATATCCTGCCAGTTTCACAAACACTCAAGTACAACTTCAAATTAAATTCGAGCCTCTTGACAGTCTCGCGCAATCTACACTTGCAAATATGAAACATAATAAAAGCACCTATCAGCCTAATGGTAGTCGACGATGTCGAAAATGTCTCAGTAAAACGAATTTAGTTGGCTTTCAGCGCTGCGCTTTTCCTTAGACGCTTTTCCACATCGGCTGTGTCGTATAGGTTTTTCTCTTCCAAACATTTGTACAAATACCGTTAAATTAAAGAAACGCTTCAGAACAACAAGTGAAAGTTGGCGAATTAGCACTAGCACTACTTACTTTGCTAGACAATTCTTCATTCTACAACAAATATGTCTGCGGCACACTTAATATATCCATAATGCCTGTTTCACACTGGACGAAAGTGGCGCACAATCAACGATCAACAATCACTCGCGCATTCCAGATGAAATT
>JAQGAE010005159.1:0-11633 GCA_034696685.1 Julus scandinavius
GGTTCCAGTTAAAAAAAAATTGCCCTTAATTGACCTTGAACCTTACGTCCAAGGTCAAAAGTTCTAGGTGCATCTAAGATTTCCCTCCGACCCGAACAACTTTTGTAGGAAACTTTTTTTCAAACAGCTCCCCTGTTCCGAAATATTTCCCTGTTAGGATTAAAATGGATTACCCTGTATATATATCCAATAAACAAATGATGCATACAAGTATTTTAAATTACAAACGTATATAAAATATGCGTATAAAACGTATAAAAATACAAAACCTTCGTACATAAGCATAACAAGAGAAATAAGACTATCGTTAGAACATGGTAGGAATGATCAGGAATAAACATAATTATGTAGGGCTATTATGATGCCAAAAATATATGGTGCATAGAATGTTTGGGCATATAGGTTTTCGTAATACAATTTAGGACTAAAAAACTATGTAATATGTAATTTCAAGATTGGCAAACTTTACTGCCGAAAAGAATAAAATTTAAAACCAAAACGAACCCAAATTTGGTTTATTCATGATCATCCTCCTTCTCTCGATCCTTGTCGGCATCGCTGTTTTGGGGCCTATCGGCAGGATCAAGGCTGCCCGCAGGTACTCCTCGGAAAGGTGGCGGTCCCAGGAACACAAAATTACGTGGCAGTCCCATTACTTCCAACACGTCCGGGGTTGGAACATTGAACGAGCGTCGAAGACGTGGCATGGCGATGTCGGCGGCATCGTTGTCGACAACAGGTGAGGCAGATGCCTGTGGCATGGCGGCATCCTCTGGCTTCTCAGGTGGAACGTCCCCATGAACAGGTTGTTCTTAAGCCTGTTCGATAACGGTTGGCACAGGTGAAGCACTAGCCTGTGATGTGTAAGCGACGTCCACGTTGCTGGGGCCAAGGGTCTCAGCTAAAGGCGGTAGTGGTGCTGAACTGGAGAATGGATTAATGCCATAGCACTTTGGCTTCACAGTAGGATGCACAATCATGGATCTATGCTTGGTAGAGGGCTCCGAGGAACTGGAACTTGCTGAGCTGGGCTGTTCTTCCTTAAGATGGGGCTCCTACTCCGGTGGAAAAGGACGTGGTGCCCCAGGAATAGCTGCATCCAACTCTGCTTGTAAGTGGAGTTGTGGATTGTGTGTTTGGGCCCAAGCTGGTGGAGGACCGTTGATACGTATTTCTTCTGCGTAACGGCAGGTGTCCTCACCAATTGCTCGTATAGTGGCGTCAACAAGTCGTTGGCGATTTCGGCTTCTCTCCCTTTTACCAGGCTTGTTACGTTTTTGGGAAGATTCGGATGCGTTGGAACTTCCTTGGGACCATGAAGGGCTGGAATCCCTGGGCACCCAGGCGATCCGAACTTGTGGAATAGAGCCCTTTTATTCTTCTTTTTGAGCAGTTGCGCCCCCCTGCTCATCATCTTCCTCATCACCTTCTTCTTCTATGACTCGATCGGCCCATTGGTAGCTGCAGGCAAGAGGGTTCATGTCTGGGGCTTTCTCCTCCTGTTGGTTGGTGGAACTGTTGTCAGGTGTCTGATTCACGACCAAATCAGGTAAGGTAGAATTGGCAACGTTGTTATGACATGTAGTGGGAACTTCGTCTACCTGTGAACATCTTGCAATGATAGGGCCTCATTGAAATTCTTCAATCACCGTTTCCACCAATTGATTTATCTCGTCGCGGCCCTGGGCCTCAGGCCCAGTCGGAGCAACCAGACGTTTTTCTATGGGAGATGTTGTTTGAGACCGCAATTTAGATGATGGTCCTGGAAACACGTCTGCATCATCTTCTTCCGCAATTGCGTCATAAAACATTGGCGGTGTGACATCTCCATTGACGCTTTCTTCGTCGCTCACACTCCCCATAGGTGAATTGTTTTCTGCGACGGCATCTTCTTTTTCTTCTCTTACAGCCTTGGCATCGCTTGAACAGGGCATACTGAAAATATAAAATGGCCGACGAAGTTGGTGTAAGCATGGGTGGTGTATCAGATGTTTGCATGGCGATCCGATCGGCGAAATTGGTTTGGTACCTCATCTTCCATTTCGCTCCGTCTTTTTTCTGCAACTTCATAAGCTGGGGCCCTAATGTCCCTGAAGAATTCGCTGTGAAAATGCAGCAGGGCTTCGATGTTGTCGACTCGTCGAGACAAGTCTGCCAAATTTTAGCCGCCATTGTTGGAAGTGGCTGGAGACACTAATTCAAGCGATGGATTGATGTTGTAAGGGCTTACCAGTAAACTTCGAAGTGTATTGTTTCCATGAATATCCCGATCATAGATGTTGAGAATCAAAGCGCCCACGATTTGGCGAAGATTTATTATGTGTTTTTCGATGGGACGCATGAAAGGATCCATAGTAGGAGCACAAGTTTCTGTGGTGGATTTTACGATAGGCAGATCCACTAACTCTGTAGGGCCAGTTGTTTCGCCAAACACTAGAAATTCGGCCGGAATTGCAGCACGAACTTGGTCCAGTGGCTCCTGCTTCGATGTTCACCGAACTGTCAATTTCTTCATTGATGGTCCCAGGAAGCGTGAGATCAGCCGCGTAAAACACCTCGCCTAACAACCGTTGGGTGATGTGGTTTCCCCGTGGCCGAGCTGATCCTCTTCCGTGTGACAAACCTGCTCCTCTACCATCACGATTTCCTTGATTCATCTGAACTGGTATCAAATCTTGTAAGATGATTCTTGGGGTAATTGTTTGACGAAACTTGGGTCGAAACTTTGGTTTAAGTTTGGAAAATTTTGATAACGCGCACTTTCTTTGTTAAATCCACTGGCGATCGTCGACACTGGCACTGCCTCTAAATATGCCAAAACTACTTGTGATGGTGACGCTCTATTAGTGCCATTATTGGACGGGTATTGGCTGGCCACTGCCACACATGCTGAGCTTGGATTACCCCAGGCAACAGGTTGCGGGCTCAGGCTACGAAAAGTCGCACTACCATGTCAAAACAGATTATCTGCATTATCAATAATTGTTTCCAAATTTCTCCCCTCTTTCAATTTTACGATCCTCTTCTCTGGCGGTCCTCTTCTCTTCCATAGGGGTATCAATTTCCAAATTCGGTTCAATTTCAAAATTTGGAATGTAAATATCCAAACTCTCGAAATTTAAATTATTTCCCATGTATTGAGTAGATTCACCAACGATAGGGATGTTTTGCCTCGATGGGGACGCCATCAATTTTTCCACTTCGCTATCATTATCCTCACTATCACTAGGATAGATGAGGTCAAAATAGTTTCTCCCAGAAACACGACGTTTCTTCACCATAGAATGCAGCCCACTTTCCAGTGAACTGTCAGTATCTGACAGATCGTCTGGGTCCGTGGCCTGCATTATCATTGCCCTATCCCTCTTAATTGGTCTCTTTTTTCCATCTTTTCCGAATCACAGCCTGTAGAAGAATTAACATGATTTAAAATCACCAAAGGTTTTAACTGAGACTTGTGTTTTGATGCTGGAACCCTTTCTTGAAAGGTCACAGGGTCTCGAGCAGTAAACTCAGAAGACTCCACCCCCTATTTTGAACTTATACATTTGAAGCCGACATATTCTGCAACCACGTGATCCAATGGTTGCAATTCCCAGTTGTTATAGAAGGGTGGTTCGAAAAGGTCTGGGTACTGAGTTACTATAGAATTCGGAATTTTGAAACTTTTCAGGGCTCTATCAGCTTGAATAACTATAAATCGTTGTTTTTGGAAAATGTGTTCCATTTGGAAACTGAAAATTTTAATTTGTCAAGTTGGGAAAAATGAGTTACAGCGAGCTTTTTACATGCTATTAAACTTTCACCAGGCTTTATAATTTCCTGTTGGCTCACATAAGAACTGGCCAATTTTCGAATTCTGAGAAATTCCTCAGAACTATGACGCTGCATGCATTCAGAAACTTGTTTAGACAAACTTTCAGCTGACAGGAAATAAAATTTCGCAGGCTTTTTAATAGCTCTTCTGCATCGTGAATAATGGGGATTCGGAGTGTCAACACACTCATCAGCTGATTTTGATGCTCTAGCTGTTTTAAAGGGTGAAAAATTTGAAATTCCAAATTTTTCCTTTGACTTATTTCGGCTCACTAAACTCATCTTTTCTTCGAGTTCAGCAGAAACATGCTCCACTTCCTCATCTTCACCGTCAACAGGTGTTGACATGGCAACTGGACCACAAGGTTCCAGTGGATCCCTCGACGTTCCTGGACACTGGACAATATAAGGATTGTCTAGCTGAGTATCCTCAATATGCACTGCAACTGGTTTGGTTGTAGGTCATCCACGTCTTCTCCTACATAGGATTGGAAATTCGGAATCTTGATCAGGATCTGAGAAAATAGGTAACAGCCTAATCTCGTTTCCATTGATAGTTCCTAAAGACACCTTCCTCACAGGATCCCATAATTTATATGAATTAGGGCTTAAAATGCATCTCACAACATACGGTCCATCCTGTCTAGGTGCAAGCTTTGCAGAGAAGCCCTTGGCAGCCGAACTGATTGGGTGAATGTTCAACAAGACACTATCTCCTGCTGCAAACTTTATCTGCTTGCAACCCTCGTTGTGTTCCATCCGTCTTAGATCTTGTGCAGATTCAATCCACGACTGCATGTACATCAATATTGAGGACATCTCTTTGAGATACTCGGAGAGACAAGTTCTGGTAAAGTGCTTATCGTGACAAAGTTTGTAGAACAGAACCAAATTGTCACTGGGAGAGCTTCCAAGTAATAGCCCATCTAACGACTGGAAGATTTTCATCCCACTTAAGTGTGATTACCTTGGACTGCAATCACTAGTTTTGCCTTTAAATCGCGATGCTTTCTTTCCACGGGATTTGCTTGCGGGTGATAAGTTGCAACTCGATAAACAGCAAACCCCATAGTTATAGATGCTTGGTGGAGCACCGAGGATAGGAACTGAGGAAAATTATCGCATTTCACAACACGTGGATTTCCATATTCTTAAGCAGATTTCATTTATCAAAATGGCTACTAGTGACTCTGCTTTAGTGTCATGAACAGGAAATTGTACTACATATCCTGTGGTTACATCTGCAACAGTCCGAGAAATGGGGCCATAAAACGAAAGTTGGAGAACAAGGGAGAGAGTGGGAGAAAGAAAGAGAAAAAACAAAACAAAAAACTCACCTTCATTGGATGTTACAGTCCCACCTGGGACCAAGGAAAGGCATAGTTTCCCCCTGCCTTTTGACTCTGGCTAGACTTAGCATTGGTATATAAAGGGTAGAAGCCACAGGAATAATCTCCTAACAACCAATCAGAGAGCCAGGTTACATCATCTGAGTTTCCACCAGATGATGTCAGACTAACTTGAGAAACTTTGACACAGAAGGAGCTGACGAACCTAATGACATATCCATCATTTTCTCCATATATGGTAACCCTAGGAGGTTAGGTGGAGTTTCTGAAAACTATGAAACCTGGATTCGGGAGCCAAGAAATAAGTTGCTCCCCTTACGAAAAATACACATCCTGGGTGATCCCAAGGTTGTTAGGACCCAAGAAGTATCTTTTAAGAAAGCCCTTGATGTCTGGAACCTTCAGGTCTTTAGTGTCAGACCTAACAAGAATAGACCTAACATTGGAAATCAAAAAAGAAGACACCCGACTCCCCCACGCTCGAATGAGTAACTTATTATAGATACAGAAAACTTATTAATATACTGGAATAAATTAGGCGGATCCCAGTACCCAGAATGCAGCAAAATCCAGTAGCCTTAACCAAATCATATAAAAAACCCAAAGTTTCAATCAAAAGTTAGTTAAAAGAGTTGACTCTGGAGAGTCAAAACACAGTTTACTGACTAGAAATAAGTAGAGCATTCACCAGGCTACAGAAGAAGAAACCACGGATCCATCACAAAAGTAACTAGGTTGTTCGGTTCCCTTGAGTTTTTACCTCGGAGGAAAACTACTGACTGCTGTTGGTGAGCATGAATCTTGTTTTGCCCTAGAATTAGTGCCAGTTAGGGAAAATTTATGTAGCTAGGTATGTTAGGGTTACCCTTCTTTATATTTAAGCGTTAGGTACTTTATAGTATGGGTTGATGTAGCTATGCTAGGCCCTGGGTCGACCTTGAAGAAAGGGAAAATGAAACTGAGAAATACCCAGGTGGTTGGGTTAAAACAAGTGATGATGAGGACTGGCCACTAGATAAAGTGGTTGAGCCAAGTCCATGTGTTAAAGAGAACACACCCTCTGACAGAATAAAAGGTATGGATCCAAAATGTATTCCAGTAGGACCAGTGGAGAAGTTAATAATTGAGTTAAGGAAATATACATTGACCCCACGAGAAGTTGGGATAATTAAGGATTATGCGAGCCAATGTGCTCCTTATAACAGAGAATATTGAGTAAATAAATGAGATAAATGAGATCAATAAGTGAATTATGTCAAGTGAAAATAGTTGATTAATGTTAAATAAAGTTGATTAAAAGTTAATAGAATTGATCAGTGAATAAAGTAAGTACAGTTGATTAAGCTAGTTCAAGGTAAATGAGAATAAACAATCCCAGTAGGAGTAAAGAGATGGAGTACCATGAACAAGGTGCTCGTTGAATAATCACAGAAGATTCTGTGAAGATATCCCTAAAGTATATCAATACTTTAGTTTTATTATAATGTTTTATTTTAAGAATTTTAAGTATATAATAGTGTATGCATTCATGTTACATAACCATAGCGCAAGTCTGTTTTCAGAATAATGGTGATCAAAGCATTGTGGATGACAGTGTTACTGTACCCAGAATGCAGCGGATTCCAGTAGCCTTGGACAAATCATATAAAAGGCCCAGAGTGTTTAACCAAACTTTAGTTAAACAGTCCCGGGACTGGAAATAAGGAGAGCCTTCACCAGGTTACGGAAGAAGAAACCACGGATGACATTTCCGTGTGTGAATTGTAATCTGTTGTTGCCTTAATTGAGTGTTTGTTTGCCAATGTTCCCGACACCCTCTATTTCCAGGTTCGTAGGACGCCATCATCCGGAACGGGAACGGACTCCAGGTCACGCAGGTTTGGGGTTTTTGGTTGAGGGTCGGGATTCCGGGGTGCTGTTTGTAGGTACTGGGTCATCCTCCACCAACGGTTCCCGAGGTACGGTTTCGGCGTGTCGGTCCTTCGGCTGGAAATTCGGGGTTCGGGTTTTCGGGTTGTTCAAAATCGGCGACATCGTTTGCGTGGGGCTCTTCAAGAACCAGGGTTTCATCGCGACAAGTTTGCGCGTGGGTCTTTTCGACGACGTTTCTTGTTCGCGTGACTCCACCCAAATTCTAAATTTGCACCGAACACACCACCGGTAAAAATGGCTATTGGATACGACTTCTCGCTCTCTTTCGTTGATAGGTCGCCGAGGATATCACTCCTCACGAAATCTAACTACGCGACCTGGAGGAAGGAGCTGGAGGTCGCATTGATGTACCAGTCCCTCCTGCGGTTCGTGAGTATGGACCGCAAGGATCCCGATAAGGCCGCCACCCAGGCCGATCGGGAGAGGTTCAAGGACAGGGGCCAAAAGGCGTACTTAATCATATTCTTTTCAGTCCATCCTAGAATAAGGGAGATGCTCTTCCAGGGGTTCACCGGAACCCAGTGCAGGGAGGTGTTGGCTCATATTCAACACACTTATGAGCCAACTACCCAAGAGAGGATCTGGCAGTTGCGATGCCTGTTCCAATCCCTGAGGATGGAACACCTGGAGTCCATCGAGAGCTACATTGCCCGGGTGGAGCGTGTAGCTCTTCAACTGGAAGAAGCGGGTCGCCGGGTCGATGGCATGGACTTGGCGTTCCAGATGCTCATGGGTCTTCCTCCGAGCTTTGATTTGAAAATCAAGCTCTTACACACTTGGCCTGACGCGGATTTCGTTCCAGCAAAGGTCAAGGCAGCCCTGATTGCTGAGGCCAACAGCATTAGGTATACCCGGGGTGCGAGCGCAGCCAGATCAGCGGGGAGTGCCGGGTGCGATGTCCTTGCTTCCTTCCGCGTTGCGACGTCCACGCCGCCAGGAAAAGCACCCTCCGGACCGACCGAGACCCGGACCTGTTCCCGTTGTGGGAGGAAGGGTCACCTTCGTGAGACCTGCCGGGTCAACCTCGGGTCGGGCGGACAGGGTGCCATACCCAAGACAACCCCTTATGTGCCCATGCAGCCTAACTCCGCAGGCCCTGCAGTGCAGCAGGCACAGAAGCCAAAAGGGGCAAAGGAAAGCAGAAGGGGAAGAAAGGGACTAGCTCAGGGGGCAAGTCCAGGAGAACCACCGACAACGTAACCATTCCTGGGGAATGGGCAGTGTTTGACATCCTCGTTGTAGCACTAACCGCTGGCATGGGTAGCGACGATAGGTGGACTTGGGATTGCTGGGTGGGCGTGAGCATATGTAATGATCGCCACTGGTTCACGGAGTACCAGAAAACAACCCCATCTACATGTACTCTTATTTTTGAACATTCCGGATTGACGGTAAGGGTACATTTGTGTTTTCTTCCGAAGTGAACAGCCAAAAGCTTCTTACTGCCATCCGTGATGTCGCATATGCTCCGTCAGGTAGGAGAAATCTCCTCTCAGCCTTCCTGATTAGTAAAATCGGCAGGTTGTACCTGGAAGGGATCGGCAGACAAAATTCGGGTTTTTGACAAACGGGGTGTCCAAATTCTAGATTTTAAAAAGGAAGACCGTCTGTATCATGTGACAGCGGTGTCTCAACCCGACTTGGGCAAGAAATAATTGCAGCCAATGTCGGTGTCGGCCACTGGTGGGTTGGCCCAATCTTCTAATTTGAAATTGTGGCATCTGAGACTTGGCCACATCAGTCAGGACACGATCCTGAAAATGTCAAGGTCTCAGCATTTCTGTGGTCTGCTGAAGTTGACAGATAAACCACGGAACTGTGAGGCGTATTTTGAATGTAAAATGCCCGACCAACCCACCTAGCACAGGATAAAATCTATTCAAAGGCACCACTGGAACTGACACATGCGGACGTATGGGAACCGATTGCTTTGCCTTCGGGTACAGGGTGTCGGTACTATCTGGCACTGATCGACGATTACTCGCGTTAGTGCAAAGTGTATCCCCTGCAACACAAGGACCAGGTCATGGACAGTATCTCCAGGTACATCGCTTTGATGGAGAACCAGACTGGTCATAATGTGAAGGCCATTAAGACCGACAACGGGGAAGAATTCTGCTCCAAACCGTTTAAAATGTTCTATGCAGAGAGGAAAATTAGACATCTGCGCACGAATGTCTACTCTCCACATATGAATGGGGTGGCTGAACGGTTCAATAAAACGGCCGTTCAAGCCATAAGAGTCATGCTACACGACTCTGGTTTGGTCAATAAGTTTTAGGCAGAATTTCTCCACACCTTCACCTACCTTAAGAATAGACTGCCCCAACGCATACTCAACATGGTTTCTCCTTACGAGCGGCTTAAAGGATATACGCCGAACCTTGCCCACATCCGATCCGTGGGTAGCAAGGTCTACGGTTTTGTCCCTCAGGCTCAACGGAAGGGAAAATTCGACGATACCTCCGTTAGCGGGGTACTTATTGGCTATGCTTGAATGACGAGGGGGTACCGCTTCTTCAACCCGGAACTAGGCCGCATTTCCGAGTCTAGTCAGGTTCTGATTGACGAAGCAATCATGGGGACCGGTCCCAATGATCGCTCCACAGGACATATGTCCTTACCAGAACTCGGACAGGAAACTCCGGACGAGTTTCCTGCTGAGGTTCCCAAGGCCGGTGTTCCTACCGCGGAGGCACCCACGAGTCCGTTTGTAAATCATGATCCCCCGACTGTGGAGTCTTTCACATGGAGACGGGTTCTTCAACTCAGAAAGACAGGGCAACGTGCTGATGTCTATTATTACCTAGGTGGAAAGCGGTTTTGCTCCACAAATGAGATCAGCATGTACTGCCGGGACAACAAGGTCAAATATGATGACAACTTTGACTTCTCCCCACATAACACTTTTCAGGGGGAGTTTGAAATTGGCCCCGACAAACGAGGGGCCTGAGGATCGGACAAAGGAATCCAAAGCTCCGGACGAGCGGGACCCAAACCCCAATAAGGTTAATATAAAGTTCGTAACTCACACAACCTAAACCACGTGCACCTCGACACAGCTGCTACAATAGGCTTACCCACGCATAAAAGCACATAAACACGCATGAAGACGCATAAAACGCATAAAAACTCATAAAAAACACACACAAAAGACCCACGCCAACCAAAGCCAAACTCCAAACCAACCAAGAAAAACTCACGCAAACAGCAGCCAAGCGTAGGCGAGGTCGCGCAGCAGCCCATATCACAAGAAAACCAATAGAACAATAAAACCATAAGCCACATGCCCCCAACCAAACGGAGAAAATATATTTATCAACCAATCACAGGACGCCATCACTATAAACCAATGGGAAACCCGCCCCGAGGCGGCATGAGCCAATTGCGAGCCCCGCCAATGCCTCGGCCAACTGGGAATCAGGGCGAGGTTCACGATGTGTGGTGGTAAATTTGAATTTGAATTTTGGTCGCTGCTCAGATTAATTTGAGGGAAATGGAAGGAGGCCGCCGATAACGGGAATACCCTGCCCATCGAATTCTCGGCCAAGGCCACACCACCAGGTGGTTGTGGGAGAAAAAACGACGGTGGGGGGAGGGAAAGGGACAACCGGGGGTAATGTCAGGTGCAACAAGGAAGAGGAGGCGAGGGGGCCATCAATGCCATTCATCCGTGGGTTAATCCCAACCTTATCAATACTATCAAGTGCGGCCGGTAGTACGTTAGAAGGAGCACCCAGATTAATCCTGCGGGTAAAAATCGAATTGGCTAGAGGTACATTATTTGGAAAAGTCATAGGATTCCCACCCCCTCTTCTGTTCCCAGGGACGTGGAACACCCTAACTCGCTTGTTACCAGCACGTCCTGGGGGAAGGGAAAGAGGCGGGAGCCCTCGCCCCTCAAAACTCCCTGGTACTTATGAAGAATCGCCCTTCGGTGGATCGCGAGATTCATTGCTTTCGGGTGATTTTGGATACAAAAGCTTTCTTTTAACAGTCTCGCCCTCAGACACGGATCCCCCATGACCACTCTACTGCCACCCCAATCCATATGATGCCCAGGGCACTCGCTCCATATGTGGTTCGCTATCGAGCTATTGGCTACCTTTCGGTTCCAAACATCAAATTAATGCTGCTTAACCCTTTTGGCTAACGAATTATTCGTTTGCCCCATATAAACGAAGTCACACGAGCCACAAGGGATCTCATACACAACCTGGACACGCGACTCATGAGTCAGTTTATCTTTAAGGGAAGGCAGGAAGGATTTCATGGTGTTTCGACTCCTGGCGGCGACAACCCCGTTACATTCCTTCAGAAAGGAGTTTATTTTCCACGATAGGCCTTTTTATATGGTATGGAAATAAATTGTTTTTGGGGGGAGTCCTCTGCTACACCCGGTTTTTATTTAGGGTGCAAGATATCAGTTGTAGACATGAGAATTATGCATGTGATTGTTACGCATATACTTTATGCATTAGGTAAACTTTCCAGCCTCTTATCTCACAATTCAAATCTGTTTTTAGGTTACTTCTA
>JAQGAE010005160.1:0-11633 GCA_034696685.1 Julus scandinavius
GCATACAACAGAAGTTCCCCCTCCCTCCCATCACACACACACAATGGTCTTTAATCGAAGGGGGAGGAGGCTTAGTAGTAGTAAGGAAAGGGGGGGTACTGCTGGACAAAAAGTTGATGAGGATACAGTTACTCGGCCCACTCTCAGTTGACAACATTCCGAAGAGAGGGGTATTGCAAGTTAAATCCCATTTAAAATTACGACAATTATAGTGTCATTGCTTCATAGCAGTAATAACATACGCAAAGCAATGCAATGCAGATTAGGGTGGCCACAATATGGCCGCCTCAAGAAGGTATACATAGGCATGTAACTCACCAACGAATGCAGCCATTTGGGCCGCGTTTCTCTTAACCGAGTTGACGGCTGTTGTGGAGGCACCGGCGGCCAGAAGTTGCGAAATAACATCGAGATTTCCAGCGAGTGCTGCGAACATAAGGGCCGTGTAACCGTGTTCATGGTGGTTGGAATTCACGTCGGCCCCTCGGTCCAACAGGATTTCACATAGCTCTCTGTTACCTCTGTACGCGGCGTGTTGCAACGGGGTCATTCCGTTGGTGTCCAAACAATCTATACGAGTTCCCTCTTCGTTCAGAAGTCGAATCACCTCGCCAACATTCAATTTTTGTATATTTTCAAACAATAATTTCTCGGTGTCGCTCAAATCTCCTTTGGAAGCCGCCATTTTGATCGAATCGAATGAAAACACGTGCCAATGCTGCCAGACCCGAATAGCGCCACCTGGAGTATGATAAATTCAAAATCATGAAAGGCGCGAAATTCAAATTTGAAATACTTTTCCATAATAAATAATAAGTTTAAAACAATATCACAAAAATGGTGTAACTTTAATGAAAAAATAATCAACAAATTAACTAAAATATCGCTTTTTTCTATATTATATTGGGTTACTCCTTTGGAAACGAGGGTACAACATTAAACTAATCCACGTTAGTGTGCCAATCTGCATATTTCCTTACTATTCGGGAAATATTGTTCATATATAATGACATCTTTGTGACCATTTTTGCTAATTGGAACTACAGTGATACGCATTTGTCACTGAAATTATGAAAATAATCAAAATGTTATTATACGCCTTTCCCGAAAAGGGCTCATAAATAAACCAATAATTGCGACGTGCCAACCTGCGGAATTCACTCATATAGGTTAGCCGTTTTCCCGATAGATGTCACCACACACCGTCCCTCATAACCCTCGACCATTCGAGGATTTCAAATTGAAAATGGGTCACTATGGCAGGTGATTAGACACGTAAAGGCATAGTTTTTCTTATCAGCTGATGATTTTTCGTAGAGTTCAATCAATGCCATATTCGGGATTCATTAATAAATTGCACCATTCCATCGTTTAACGATGTCAGAGCTCCACAGTTGTCCCGGAGAGCAGCGAACAAGAAATGTTGAAGATGTGTGTAGGCCTAGCCAAAATGACATATTGACTCCTCTAAGGTAAGATAATTGTATACTTTAAATTGGTCCATTTGTACTCAGATTTATTAACGATACTTTAGGGCTACTACGTGGCATATCTAAAAACAGAGGAACCCACTTTCATACTTAGACAAACTAGGAACAGATGGATCGAACCCAATATGTGTAGACCTTGAAAAATCAAGTTTTTTTTCCATCAAAAATTCGAAAGAAAATTTCAGTCACGTTTAGTACATCGTATCAGGGTTAGACTAGATAAATCTTTAACGTCACTGTCATTAATCGATCAACAAACATAATTTCAATAACACTAAACATGGGTCCTAAGTTCGAGTGGCAACTAAAGTGCTATCTTTTTTTTTATCCTAATATCTAGACTATTGTTTAATCAACATTAAAAAATGAATACAATTTTATGAAACAGTTAATTACAGTGATAACTTGTTAATTATTAGAGCTAAGGTTCTCTGGGGCTTTGTGCCCCAGGCAAAAGTTTGTCCTACACCCCTGTGACAGAAGCCATTCCCAGCAAAGGACCATTTACATTTGTCCCTCAGTGGAAATATTTATGGGTGGGCTAAAATTCCCTTAGTAGTGGCTCTTTCGGACACTAGTTTTAAATCTAGGTCTTATGTGGATGCCCCAGGTGTTTAGACCCCCTTGTTTGCAGAAGGAGGCAAACGTTAAAAATCAACAAATAAACAAACAGCACCATATGGTGGACATATGGATGCAGACGTAACTCTCACAGAATAACATGAATGTACGCAGAATGGCACACTGTATGTTATTGGTTCCCAAATGTGTATTTTTCACCGATTTACCAATCAAAAGGGCCCCTAAATATCTCTACGTCTTTACGATAAATAATGGCGAGAAAATTGTGTGCTTACGGTATAAAAACCGCGAGATTTCTTCATGTTCACAGTATAACTGAGAACATTTTTTGTGAAATTTGGTGTTTATCGCATCACGAGGCGCCGTACAATTGTGTTTGTGTCGAAAGGTCCTAGAACAATAAAATCTACGGTCAGCAAACTTCTAATCTGAACGTTTTGTAAGATTTATTGAAATATTACTACTGTATTTTAAACTTAACTGAATTTTTTACTCTTACAGGTTATATTTGCTCACCTGGAACATCTTGGGACGGCCGCCCATCGAGGACCTAAGAGATGCCCTTAGTTTGCCGCAAGACGGAGCCAGTTGCGACGTCGACTTCTACGCCATCGGGTAAGCGCTTGACAGTCGAGGGGCCACGGATGGGTCGAAGTTGTTTGGGTAAATGACACTCTCCTTATTTTACAGGCTTCAAGAGGTGGACGCTCGACCGCTGGCCATGTTCATGGGGACGATCTTCGAGGATCCGTGGTGCAAAGCGACGAGGGAAATCTTGGAAAAATTCGACTATGTGCTGGTGAGTTTGGGTAAGGTTTCAAAGGTCTTTTGACGTTGGACGTAATGTGCCGTGAATTGCATCTTGCAGGCAAAGACGGTCCGTCTTAGGGGCCTGCTGTTGGTGTTTTTCACCAAACGGAAACACCTCATTCATCTCAGGGGCCTGCAAACCGAGTACACTCGCACCGGGTTAGGTGGAATATGGGTGAGAACTTCCTTCAGACCTTAGCTTTAATTTCTTCATCGCTTGCATGTAGAGATTTCTCGAAATCTTGGAATTTACTAAATTGTCTCTCGCGAATTTTCTTCTGTAGGGCAACAAAGGCGGCGTAACCGTAAGATTCAATGTCTACGGATGTTCCTTGTGCATCGTAAACTGTCATCTAGCAGCTCACGAATACGGACTGCAACAGAGAATAGAGGTGCGGTCAAGCAAATCGAGTAGCATAACTTAAGCAAAACTTAACCGTACTTAAATCTTACTACGATTTTAGGATTACAACAGTATCGTCGACGGCCAGTTGTTCGATGATCCGGAAACCAAACAGATCCTGTGCCACGAGTGAGTCTCGCTTAGATAGCCGATAGATTCAAATGTTTTGAAAGATTCTTGACATTCCCTCTTTTTTTGACGAACACAAGCTACGTGTTTTGGATCGGAGACCTCAATTTCCGGCTCACCGATTACACGGCCGAAGACATCCAAGCCATGATCAAAGAAGAGAAGTTCTCCGAACTACTTAAAAAAGACGAACTGACGGAAATGAGGAGATCCGGCCAGGCCTTCGAAGGCTTCCAGGAAAGGCAGCCGGATTTTAAGCCGTCCTACAAGTATTTCATCGACACCAATAACTACGATTTAAGGTGGGTTCGCACTTGTCGAACTAAATGTTTGACCTGGCTAAACTCATTCATTATTACGCTTAAAGGCGAAAACCGGGATGGACGGACAGAATTCTCTACAGGTACATGGCAGATGCCCATCCCAACGAGACGTTGGAACTGAGCCAAGGGACTTACAAGATGCACAACAAATATGTCCAAAGCGACCACAAGCCAGTCAGTTCAACATTCACCGTCAAGGTAGGCATCTGAGTCAAACCTCGTTAAGGTTAATGTCTGTGCTATCAGACGTCTGACCAGTGATCGATCACTTGTAGGGGACCGTAAATTTAGTTTTGCAAATTTTTAGAGGAACTATTCCGGCATTTACCTGGAAACCGCTGTGAAAATGTATCTCGCCTCGATCCGGTCTCTTATTCCATTTATTCGCTCGTTTCTCCATTTCAGACATTACAGGAATTCGACGAAGACAGTGTTATATTCGGCAAGATGGAAAACTGGACGGTGGACAAGGACGGCCATTGCACCTACAAGTGGTTCTCCAGCACAAGGCCGACTGCGGCAGATTGGATCGGAATTTTCAAAGTGAGAATGATTTTAGATTGTTATATAATCGAAGAATTTGCTTAGTGTTACAGCATTTGCTAGATCGTTTCGTCATTAATTTCCAGGCCAACTTTTCCAATATGGGCGACTACATGACTTACGTCTGGGCAAGTTCCTCCATCGAAGACGAACAACAGGCCCAATTCTACACCGCCTTTCCCGAAATCAGCTTAGCCCCTGGCGAATACTGTTTGCTTTACGTGAGCGGTCAGTTCGGAGACGTACTGGGGATGAGCGAACACTTTAAGGTGCTCAGGTAATACCACGATGCCATGGACTTCGTTCTGCGCAATCCGGTTTTTGGCCGGATCACAAACTCCCTTCAGCTATCGTCGTTGCTTAGGCGATTACATCTGAAAATCGATGCAAGCTGCAGCTGGGAACAAATAAATGTGCCAAGAATATTAATAAACAAAGAGCATAAAAAGGGGCAATCCAGCATCATCCAACCTTCCAATACGTTCTAAGAGTATTTCGTTAACAGATTTTAACAAGCAGCTTCCAGATTATGTTAACGGAAAATTACACCTGCCCATAAGTGAAATCGTAGACAATATGCAATTCCAAACTTTGAGATCTACTTAATTTTATACGTGGAATCTAAATATGTAGTTAACAACTCAAAATTGGGTCATTAGTACGTGTAGAATCTAGAAATTATGCAAGAAATAAATAAATCATACAGTATTATATTGTTAGTTGGTGTAAATTTTAACTTTATATGCCTGATTTGAAAAGTGGAAGTATTGAATTTTGTAGTGTTAAAGAGATGCACGATTCATTTTTGCTTTAAACTTCGCAAATCCCAATTAATCCGTCAGTATTAATGAATTACTAAGTTAGTTGAGATAATTTCTCATTTACTCATAATTGACCAATAGGATATTAATGAGTTTAAAAAAATCATGACTACATAAGTCATGCTAATCTAACGTTGGACGCATCGGCCAAACCACCTCATTTCTCGCCAATCTTAGTACTTCCAAAGTACGTTGTTAAATGGTATTAAAGATTTAATTAACTGTTGATATGGGGGGAAAGATAAGTTTTATATTGACATTGCTGTAAAATAAAGTTGTACAAATACGAATGGTCTCGAATAAAAACGTGTGGTGTGATTTTACAACTGCAGAACGCGCGTAAAACAATGCTAGCCAATTTAAAAACCTTAGTAACATTTATTTAGAAAATTCAGAAATAATTACGATGTTTAAAATTTTAAACAGCTTGGAACAAAAGAATGGTTTATGCAAATTGGACTAGAAGAGCAGAGAGATGACATTTAAGCAACAATTAGCCCGAGTTTGACGATTACATGTGCATGCAATCTGGACACAAGAACGGATTGGTCATCGAGCAAGGGTTCGTAAACTGATGTTTTTTTTTAAAGCCCAGTGCCGTCATTGAGCCGATACTGTGACGCAGAGAGGTGAACATAAAACCTACAAACGCCAGCTAACTGCGTGAGTCAGTTATTTAAAAATAATAAATGATTTCGGTGAAAAAAGGGTTGCTTTGCCTGAGAATACAGTAGAAACAAAGTTGAACTTTACAAAACAGATTCTCGTACTGCGTCAAGCAGATGACCAACATCCTCTCCTTGAGGAAACTTTAATTTTCTCGGTGGTCCCTTCTTAAGTCCGCTCCAAATACTCGTCTCTAAAAAAATAAAAAAATGTAGTGTTAAAAAACAGGTGAACGAAAAATAAATTTTTACGATTAATACACGCTGACGGTGTGCTACTAGATGTTACATCAATGGCTAGTGGGGTTGCGAATTCTGGAGATAACTTTGGCACAAAATGGGTTACCTTTGCCATCTGGAGTAATTAAAACAACTTCAAAGGCATTGCGGCGAGGAGTTTTCGGGTTGACATCTACCTCCAATTCTGGAAATTCAGCCTTAAACGCCGCAACCAATGAAGCTGCATTTCTCCCATACACGCGTCAGGATTTACTACGCAACGAAAAATAATCTGTCAGAATAAATTTGCATTCTACTTGATAGCACATTCGCGTTAATTATCTGCTATCCCCAAGATCGCTCAAAATTTGTGTAAAAATGTGTTTAGTTTGAAGGCTCAATCGAAAATGTAGCATTCAATATATTTGTAAATAATAAAAGTAGAAATGTTTACCAAATTGTTTAAAATGGTAACGGCGTGCCGCGAGAACTTCTGGCGCCAATTTGTGCGCTAGTCCTAACCCACAATTGTGTGTTAACACGAGGTGTACGTCGCCACGTGCTGAGGCCTAACTCGTAATAAACCTGCTTCCATGGATTACTATCCCTACTCAACGTTAATAAAAGTACCAGATTTGTGTAAATACTTCAACGGAAAATGGAAACACTTAATACTTCAACACAAAAGGCCCTTTTTAACGATTTTACCTCCGATAGTACATTTTCTAATTTTTCTGCCTAAACCCACGCTACAACCATAAAAACTGAATGAAAACGCAATTTAAATAACTTACCAGTGTTCGATGGCTGCTCTGCTTCGAGTGCTTCTTCCTCCAGCGCTGGGAGCAGGCTTAATTTTCGTAAATTTCTTTTTGCCGCCTCTTTTCTTCTCTGGTTTATCTTCTCCTTTATCCGAACTTTCATCAGCATCTCCGCCTCCTTTATCCGAACTTTTATCGGCTGCAGCCTTCTTTGCATTCTTTCCTCTTCCCCCTTTTGCCGCCGCTGGTTTCCTTCCTTTACCTTTGGCTGGTTTTTCATCAGCCTCGTAATCTTCGTCCTTATCATCATCATCGTCGTCGTCGTCTTCATTTTCATCCTCGTCTTTTTCTTCCTTGTCTTTCTCCTCTTCTTCTTTGCTGTTGTTTAATTTTGCTTTTTTTGGCGATGGCGGCGTATCGGCGTCGTCAGATTCCTTCGCTTCTTCTTCCTCATCCCGGCTTTCTTCTTCGACTTTCTCAACCTCTTCGACAGCCTTTGCATTATTGGCCGCCTTCGGTGCAGCCTTCTTGCGGGAACCACGAGCCATTTTTGACTTTTTGGATGAAAATTTAGCGGACAATTAAATCAACCACCACAAGGTACGACGAAGCTTGGAATGGAACGAACAGAATACCGGCACGAGACGACGTTCGAAAAATCCTTTGTGACAAACCGGATTTTGGCGGGAAGTGGGTCATGTGACCCCGGGGGATTTTCGAAAAGTTTAAGCACACCTCACGTTTACCGTTAAATATATTGTTTTCTTCCAGCTTGTCAATTAAATTGGTGATTAGGAGGATTTTTTGGAATATAAACTCGAAAGAACGCACAAATAATTAATAAAACTTTAAAAAATGTGTTCTTTTAATCACGAAACTTTTCGAAAGATCCCAAATCGCCGTTAATCGGGAACCGGTCTAAACCGCTTTTCGAAAAATACCAAGGATACCACGTCCAGTTTCCCAAATATCCCTAGACTGTCTCATGTTAATCCTTATAGCATCAAAAATGGCGTCAAAGCAAATGAGAATTTCTGAAGAATATTTTATAAAACTTGTAAATTGCTAAAGAGAGTATTTTTCGCTTGATTTTTAAAGCTACTTCACAAATCCTAGCTTAAGACGGACAATTGATGAGCTAGCACTAGTCACGTTATGATGTCCAAATATACATGCATGCATGCACAATGGAACATCCTTCATTATCTCACAGAATAAACCCATATTTTTATTCAGCCATTTTTTCCTCATTTTACATATCTATATTTAAATCGGTCATAATTTAGGTTAAAATATCCCTTTGTTCAATGCTGATAGATTGACCCTAAACTAAGCCTAAGCTTGGCAGCCATATTGTTCATGTCACCTCCATTATGACCTCATAGAAAGGTTTCCTAAAATGGTTACAAAAATTCCAGCTAAAAATTTTATGGAACCTTAGCTATAGTATATGTATTTAAAAATTTAATTTATCAACATATCGATCATCTTGTATGTAATATGTTCCTAGTACATTTGTCCTTTCCATCATGCAGTTTTTGATATATACGTAATAAAATAATAAAAATTCATCAAATCATTTACCAAGTGCCGAGGCTGCCAAATTTGATGTTGAAACCTTATAAATCGACCCTCCAAAAAGTCATTCGTTCGACAGGCTCCTTCATGAATTATTTTTCAGGAAGTCTGAAATATTAGTAAAATTAGAACAATATAAATGATTAAAAACGACAAACATGCATGCAGTATTTAATTTTAAAAATGGGTTGTCACTCAATTCACTTACTCGTGGAAAGCCGAATCATTCCATCCTTTCAAAACAGGTTGTTCTGATCATCCATATTGATTTTGCCCTACATCGGATATATCTGCTCTGAAATGTACGCGTTTAAAATGATTTCCGGCACAATCGTGTGGTTATATATTTTTTTTAAATAAATTGAAAAATCAAGGAGATCCGGCCATGCAACTTCTACAGGGTTCCTTCGGGAAAGAAACATTTAACTTCCCTGACTTTTAAGGTAATTGAATTGTCCCCAACCACAAAACGATGTCTACAAATTTCTAAAAATAAGACACTATCCCCCGTACCTCAGTTGTTAAAATCGCACGAGCTTGAGACCGAATCCAAGATGCATTCCCCATGAACCATTTTTTGACTATTTCAAGTTTTCTAGGAGCTGGGAACCCCGATTTTTTTAGCCACGGAACCTTATTTTGATTATTAAAGTCAGGTATAAAATCTAAAATCCACAGTATTTATTGAAAATAAAACTCCCAACAAAAATTAACGTTATAATTTAAGCGGTAACACGTGGGCCATGTAGGTTTCATTACGTTATGTTGTTGTATAACGATGCGTATTAATTAGACTTTGATGGCCGATAACGGCGGCTCATATAATGCCGATTAACAACGCGGCTCCTGAAATGTGAAAGAAAGAGTTCTAGCAGCCCTACATTAATAGCGGCACTTAAATGCGAAACGTATAAATTTATTTGCTCGGACTTAATGATAGATATTCCCTATAATTCATCCCCCTTTTCCCATTTGGTGCATTTTTCACTCACGCTCATTTGGTCATCATCCCCAATAACGGGAGTGTGATGATACACGACACGTCCGTTCAGGGGCTGCGTCGGCCTGAAGTTGTTGTACATGTACGTGTCTTCGTCCAAATTTTTGCGTCCGTGTATGTCCACCACGGCTTCTCCAGACTCGGAAACGGTTCGCAATGCACGGTACTCGCTAACCTGTAGAGAAAACAACAAAATCTAGATTACCAAATACGAGGGCAGTGGAAGGAAATATTTTGACATATTGCAGAACGAAAATCCATTATTACTCAAAATTGCAATTAATTTTGAGGTTGTAGTGGTTTTTATATCTACCTGTATCATATTTATATTTTGTTGATTTTACCTGATCCTCTGAAATGTTCACATGATCCTCCAAAACAAACCACTGCACCACTTCCTGGCATAAGGGTGTCGTCAAGGAGCCCGTGTACGAGTACGCCGCTTTGATGTCGCGCGGGTAGAGGTGTTCCAGTGGAAATCCAGGGCTAATGGTGGCCTCCTGCTGTACAAATATGACATCTTCGAGGGCCGCGATCACCGGATCCAAGTTGCTGTTTCTGCGGGAGTTAATCTTAATACAAAGTAAGAAAGATTAACTTTGTGTTGTTTTAGTGTCGTGCACCGTGCGCCTTTTGGACTCGCAACAGCGAAACCACCGTACGCAACGCATCCACTCACTTGGAATTGAACCGCCACCACCACGACTCCATCGGGATAATTCTTGGCGTCAGGTAGCGAAGGATATTTGGAGTTGTAGAACACCGTGTGCATCTGAAAGATAATTATAAACGGTTTATATATAAGCACATTATACAATGTCGATTAAGAGATTGAGCACCTCTGAAGTACCTCCATTGGGTTTCTTGTTCCATCGATGGTGTGTTCGGTTCCGACAGAATCATTGCCCCCAAAATGAAAATGTAAGGAGTCGAAAATGTACTCGTCAGAAGGAGCTCCAACCTCGGTGTAGTAAACCAAGGTGGGCGAATCCAGAATGCTGTTGATCACCCGCAACACGACTAAAAAGAATGAAAAACACTACGTAAGAACACTGATTTAGGCATTTAAAATTCATTCCATGGCTCCTACATCCACTTTCCGGTTCAGCACCAGGAAGGAGGACCATATATGGTCATGCTGTAGGCACATGGGGATGATGTTTTGTGGGATGCACACAGTCTCTCACAGTCAGGGAGTTGAGTCAGTCTGGGGCAGTTTGGAGGAGAGGTAGGAAGTCATGTTTTGTTCGGAATTTGGTGGAAACTCAACTTTAAGTGGGGAGAAGTTAGTGGTGACGAGGTATCTCACCAACAAAGCTCGTGCCGATACCTGGGAGTGGAGTTAGATATATGGGACTACGATAATATCACTCGTTCGGTGAAAGAGGTATTAGAATTACGATGAATCAGTCGTTTTAATATGGAATCAATAAAACTAAAACATAACTTGAAAAAAAAAATAATATAAACATGTCCAGAACCTTGAGCTCCCCATCTCACTAACTTTCTACATGTTGTATATTTGAACAAATGCATAGAGTATAATTCTATCACGTGGAATTCAAACAAATAATGATAAGGAAAGCTCAAAAGGGTATTTTCACAGAAATAACAATGTTTGTTGTCTAATCAATTGTTTAAATGCTTGAATAACAGCTATCAATAACTAAAAGCAGAGCACTCGCACTCAGACCGCTAATCAAAGCAATTTAGTCACACTTCAATATCGATTTAATCGTGATGTCTATTTAATCTAAACATCGATGATGACATTGTGTCTTAGTTAAAAATCAGTCAAATACATGACTGGATAATGTATTCGGAAAATAGCAGGAGCAATCTGATCTTGACTGTTATCTCTACTCAATTTGAACACAAAAAAAAGCCCACCTCGAACTGATTACTGAATTATGTCCGCCGTAATCTCCATTCAGAATAATTCATTTAGCAAAAACGATAATTTATAACCGCGACCATGATTTTGGTACTCTATTAACACATTTTTGTTGATGAACACAAAATCATAAAATTGTTCAGAAATTTAAACATCCTATTAAAAGCCCCATAATTTTTTTTAATTAAATTCAATTGAAACTAGCTTTTTTATACAGTTATCTTAACTTTAGTGTGTAAACCAATACACGTAACAACTGATTGAAGATTTTCAGATTTAAACATGATTTGAACGTTAAATTTGAGCAGATGTACGATAATATTTAGGCGGTGCCTCCGGTGAAGCTCCCTCAGGAGTTCTAGGCGGGGGAATCTGGTCCTCTTGCCTCTCTTCTATCCTCCTAGCGGCGGAAGGG
>JAQGAE010005161.1:0-11629 GCA_034696685.1 Julus scandinavius
AAAAAAATTTTACCGCATATTTTTTACCGTTTGAAATAAATTTTGATTGTGTGATGTCACATTACCGAACCACCCCTCACCTTTTGGTCACAATTGTCACAAAAAACAAACAACCCCCCCCCCTAGGTGTGACATAATTTTTGAATGGCCCCATGAGATATTAGCACGGACGCATCCTTTGAAAACATAGGATGGAATGTTTTTCATTTGTTTTCCACCAAGAGTTATATTCGAAATTTCAGCATTACAGGTATCAAGCTCTCTGTTTAAATGAACTTATCAAAAAATAGAAATTTTAATGACAGTCACGAAATAAGCCACAACAAGTGACGCTGACGGCATTTCACCTTCATCGAATAGTTAATTTTAAAGATTGGAGAAATCGAAAAAAAGTAAACAACCCACATTCACATTTGTGCTTTCATCCCCGATCATCGAGTATTTGTAAAAAAAAAAAAAAAAAAAAAAAAAAAAAAAAAAAAAAAAAAACAATGAAAAAGTGGGGTGGAATTAATTCTGACAGCAGTGTGTCGTTGATAACCATCGTTATCGATACATAGATACGTCAAAAGTGCCAATTTTGCAAAAACCTTTGCCTTGATCTCAATTGAAAGCAGTCTGTTAAACTCGGGTTTATCCACCGTTAAATGGATCAGGTTATTCCAGAAATGCTCCCCTATTATCAGACTGCCATACGTGCCATGCAATAAATGACAAATGAGTAAAAATACGTGTTATAAAATATTGACACAGACACAGGTGCGTGTGAACCGCCCATTGAAAACAATGCCCCTCTGGATTGGACGGCATTTCAAATGTTTTCAATGAAGCGGTTCACACTCGCATCCTGCCGTAACAGCGCCGTCCGAGTCCATCACGTGACAAAAAGAGTGTCGGAGGTCGATCGGAGCTTGTCTCCGACGGCAATACGGTGTCGGACGTGTAAAAATCGGCAGAGTGAACAGATCCTTGAGGCTTAGAGGAATTAACAGGCGGCACTAGCGCCCTTTTGACAATTGTTCCACTGCCCTCCTATTGGCTATTCAAAAAAGACGTCCCCGAAATTCCTTCAAAAGTTGATCACCCCCTCTCCCTGTCCACATGGTGTCCATTTTAGCTCAGATCCCCTCCCCTTCATAGACGTCCTTAATTCATTTCGAAAATAGGGTTTCCAGAACATTTTTAGGCATCAATTTAGGCATCTGTTTTTCCTATTTTTCTGAATAACTAATATTTCCTGACCCCGAAGGGAAACTTTCCCGAGGTTTTAATAATTCAAGTACATTTGGGACTGGGGACACATTTCTTCTAATGTCCATTTCCCCTTTCACTGACCTTAAAAACTCTAACAGAAAACCCAAAAACTGAGAATTACCATCATTAGTGGACGTCCATAATGACTTTGCCCCTCCCACATGCCAGCAGATTCCCCCCCCCCCTCTCATGAGGACGTCCTTTTTAAATGGCCCCTAACCAGCGTTAGTCTATCTCTGGAATGGAGCACCTGATGAAGGTCCAAAGAGCCAGAAAGCTTGTGCCAATAACGAACTTTTTTAATGAGCTCATTGTCAGCCATGGGCCAGAACAGGTAAAAACCATGTGGCGCCAAATGATTTTTACCTGTTCGGGCCCATGAAGCTGTATCTTGGTGGACAGTCCTTCAGGAGTGACAGTTCGCCATTGGTTGTATACCCAACCGAACTTTTTTTACAACGATGATATACAGAAACTGGTATCACGGTGGGACAATTAAGAAATTGAACAATTGAAAAATAGTGACATGTCCCCTCTTCAAAATGCATATTTCCGTTTTTGGATTGGATAAGCAATTCATGAATAATGCCTTGTGTAACTTATTTTTGGGACATCCCTCGTATTTAGTTTTAGAATGCTGTGATGATCAATGTTGATAATATCGCCATCTAATAAAACTGAAAATTCCCTTGGTCTTAATTCCGGTAGTGACCAAAGTTATAATTCGTCAAAACTAATGAAGCTAAGAATACTTCATTTGACTAGGCTTCGAAGTAAAAGCAATCAATCCTGATGTTAATTAGTTGTTTTTGACAATTACGCCATCAAGTCGAGTTCTGATTTTAGCAACACTTTGAACCGCAAGGTCAGAGGGCCTAAAATCTGGGCTCGAAATTGGTTGATATCCTTTTGGCACCGCTCATTTTCAGCAGAAATCCAACAAAATCTGGGTTGCCTCCTCCAGCGTTTCCATCCTCAACTCCTAATTAAGACTTTCTCGCCGTGTGCAGCCACTAATTATGACGCTAGTTCGAGAGTATATTACCGTGATTATGCCAACCATATGTAGCTTGCATATTATTATCACAAGAAATAAATATTTATATCAAGACCTACATATTTCTGCGAAGAAACACTTTTAGCCAAGGAAAATTGAGTTATGTGTTTATAATGGAATTCCAAAAAAACAACTAAAAAAAAAAGCTAAATTTTGAATGACATGACCCACATTTCATGTGAGCAAGGCATTTTTTATTTTTACTAAAAACGACAAAAAATAACGTAAAAAAGTTGTAAGGAGTGGATTGCAAAAAAATAGGGTAGAGCAATAAGTGACAATTTCTCAGAAAACATACCACATGTCATTGATTATACTTGAATATTTTGCCCCAAAACTGACACTTCATCGAGAAGTTCTTCGTACTATTATTTGATAGAGCTAAATAAAATAAAATGTATGTCATATAAAAGGAATTCTTAGGGAGTCACATAAATATAAATAAAAATAAGGTAGCAGTAATAGCTAAAAATATTATTACAGGATGAAATAGTTGAGTAAAACAAATTGAAATAAATATTATACAAAAAATAATAAATATCATAAGTGTCAAGAATTCACATATCACAGCAGAAACATGTAACAGGTTACCAGCATCAACTGTGACAGGACAATGTAGTGATTCCTTATTTAACACAGGGTTCTTTGGGGACCATTCAAAAATAACGTCCCCATAATTCTGTGATTTTAACACATTTCCAAAACTTCTGAATTTCTTCTAAGTGGGCCTCAAAGGGAAGACATTTTCAGAAAATTCCTTGTGAAGGTCGCGACTAACCAAATTGCGGCCCGCTGGCCATAAACTGTAGAGAGAAGCCGTTGCACATATTCTAAACAGGGTCGTATATTAAACTATTTTTGGCAAATGTTAAAAATTAAGGGATTTCGCCATGAGAAACTGACATCGTGTTTTACAGTTTAAAAAAAAACAACTTGACAAATCTGTAAAAATGAACCAGGAAGTGCTAGAGTTAAGAATTTCTCAAAACCAGAACCGATGCTCATTTGGCCAGGGCTGCAGAAAAGCCTTGTTGAAACCCTGCCATTTACACTCATGAGAGAAACAATAAATCATGCCAATGTTCAATTCCTCCATTAGAATTTCTAAAACATTGCATTCAACGCGGGACAATGGATGCCATTTGTACAATACAAAACCAACGACACCAACTTTCAATACTGTATTGTTTCGAGTTTAACAAAAATGTCGGTTGCATCGAAACTTGCGACGTGGGACAAGGTCAACAATGATTTCGTGCCAAAACACCGTGTAATGCAAAATATAACATCAAAACATGCCTTTCAATGGCTCTGGTATCTCGAGTTCCCACACCTAAACCCATCATTCGACAAAAAAGTGGGGTCTGACCAAATGTTTTTCAACACTAGGTTTATTCCACTCTTAATGTGTCCAATGAACAATTGTCAACAACAATGTTCTCTTGGCGTGACAGTTGGTATAGTCTAGACAGCACGTTTCAAGACAGACGTCACAGAATGTTCATCAAAGATTGCAAGCACCTAGTCTGGAGAACCCAAATTTCCCGAGTATAGAAAAGTATTTCCTTGTTGAAATACCCAATTTGGCCCAATCTAACCAAACGTCGCCACACTAATTTTATCCAAGTTGAGTTTCTTATACATTCGCAAACGTATTTGAGCACAATTGTTGATTGGGCAAGCTTTTGGTGGTCTTTTTTTTGGAATTCTAAAAATGTGTTCAGTTTTGGGCCATAGTAGACCCAAAATCGACTAGTTCCAATAATCCAATCCCCCTCTTTTCCGAATAAGTCATCATTTTTACTCTCCGGTTAACAGTTGCAGGAACATTCCCATCAATTTCTGTTCCAAAGATGCCCCATCATATGGGGCACCTTTTGGCAGGGCTTTTTCCAGGCATATTCTTAGGGAAAAAAATATATAGGGCTAAACTTGAAACAGTGTATCTCACATATATATTTTCCCCATTTGCCTGAAAACACGCATGGCCATATAAGGCGTTTAAGGTCCATGTGTGGATTTAAACATTTCACCCAGAATAACAAAACAAAACCAGGTTGATCCCTAAGATTTGAGTTAAATAATGAGAAAATACGGAATAAAATGATAAAAATGGCAGAAACTCAAGTTTTGGTCAGCTCCAAATTTCCCAGATATGTCTGGTTACGACAAACTTAGCCTAGTTTTATGTACAAATATACGATACTGGATATACAGTACATCAATACATCGCTATGCTGCCACTCTTTATACAGCCTTTCGCTATAATGGCCTTTTTAAATTATGGCACTTTTACGATTTACGGCCCACAATGTTTCGTTATACGGCCAAAAAAAATGCTGTAATTAAGGAAAGTGACCAAAAAATGTGATAAGTTAGCCCAATTTGCACAAAAAGGTCGGATTTGGCTAACAATAAAAAAACTTAAGTTTCACTTGGTTAAAAAAATGAAAATCACAATACAGAAAGAATTGATTCGTTATACGGCCTTCTTTTCCGGAAGTATCTAGGCCATAAAGCGAGGTATTTAAGAAACCGATACACATTACATCAACGCAGAGTAGTACACACTGTGAATGCGACTAGAAAGCTTGTGATTGTGGTTAATCTTTTAGCACTACATGCATAGTCACACCTGTAAACTTTCGTTGGATAAAATCCCATTATTTTGTCATGTGAAGCATGAATCACATTATTATCACACATCAATTAATGCAGATGCTATGATAACAGATATCAGCGTTAATTTCACATGAATGTCCCTTCCATAAAAACAATTTTGTATCCAAAAACAAGTAATCGTGTACCGAAAACGGATACCCACTAAAAATGTTTTTTTTTTAATTTCCTAAATGGTTAAAAAAAAGTGAACAAGATTAGAAATGTAGGAACTTGTTCGCCTTTGCATATCATTAGGAACAGCATGAATGCATAACATTAATGCAATTTTCATAATCACTGATATACACAATGTGGCTTCCTATCACGCCCCCAACATTCACAACTTTGTTCCTTGACAACATGGAATTTCACATTATTCATGCCAAACACCTGACTCGCAGCAATTGTATCACGTTCATTTAAATGCACGTCTCACGCAACACTCAATAAGACTTTAAACAATGAAGGCTGACCTTGCCATTCATTTGTAAGATTTATGACATGGAAGACCTTAAAGATCTTCTTTCTAGTCAAACGATCTATTTTTGCTGCACAAACCCTTTAATGTCATACAAAATTGAAATTGTTAATTACCTTGGTTGTGAACACGTGTCTATATGTTGAGATGTTCAGAGCGTCTGGCTACATTATCCGAATCTAGACTGTGATGCACATCAGTGACAGTTGGACACATGATAAATGATTTCTGTAGGGCAGGCACATGCAGAATTTGCCTAAAATAAAAACGACATTTTATGTACTGAGCAAATAATCCAAAATATTAATAAGATTAGAGAAAAATCACTATTTTACTGATATTTTCAGTCAAGAGGCGATATCTCAATAATTTAAGTGTTAGTTAAAGTTAATTAAAGATTTTGACTTTCAGTAGTTATAGAAATATGGTTATAAAGTTTCGATAGGTGTGTTTACTACATGTGATGTTTAATGTGATTTACGGTACTGTTATTTTCTAAAAAAAATTCTGCAGGAATTTTAAGTAATGATATGGACATTTTTATGTTATTTTACAATTCACGGTTTACTTTTATTTTTATTTTTTTT
This sequence comes from Julus scandinavius, assembly GCA_034696685.1. Classification (NCBI taxonomy): domain Eukaryota; kingdom Metazoa; phylum Arthropoda; class Diplopoda; order Julida; family Julidae; genus Julus; species Julus scandinavius. The sequence goes on from JAQGAE010005161.1 coordinate 6,038, forward strand.
TCTAAAAATGCTGATACTAACTTTAGGACCAGTTACTGGTTGGTTGGAGTTTAGAGGCTCAAAGACATTAAGGTTTAAGGCGAGCCTAAATACTGGCCTAAACCAGGAGAGGATTTAAAGATGGGTTTTAGAGGATTATTGCTGTATTTGCCTGAAAACCACTGCAGAAAACCACAAAAGCCAAATTTAGGATAGTTGACCCATACATGAATTAAACCAGGGTCTTCCGATTTTCACGCAAATAACGTCACCTTTAAGCCACTCATCTTAGTAACTTTAGAACCCAGCTAGGTGAGGTAGTGGTAACGCTATCGGCCTTTCATTCGGGAGACCTGGGTTCAATTCCCGGGTTGGCTACCATGATTGTGGATTTCGCGGATTTCCACAGTTGTTTCCAGGCAAATGCCATGATAGTTCCACTAAAAAGCTACCACGACCGTGCTCCATCCTCTCTTCACTTCTATAATAAATTACCAAAAAATGCCAATAAACCCAAAAACTATAATCCCAATTGCCAGGTGGGCCGAGTCCCACAATGGATATGCGCTTAGTAACTTCAGAACTACCTTAACTGTTAATTTGGTGGTTTGAGTCCCACAATGCGACTGTACTTAATAACTTCAAAGCCTTTGTAGCTGTTAATTTAAGGAAATCAAAACATGCCAGGGTTACTTACCAAGTTGACTTAATGCTTAATACACAGTTCTTGCAGATTGTCCATCTTTGTACCATGCTGTTAGTAAGGATAATTGCTAGGCCATGTCCAGCTGGAATATCTAATTCCACCATTGAAGTAGATTCAGTTGAACTGGTAAATTGATCACAATCTGCCACAACGTGACAGACACTAATCACTGCCATGTTAAGGATTTTGATTTGTAGTTTGTCGGAATTTCCTAAATAACCGAAATCATCAATTCAACATTAGCCGAACAAAAAATTACTGATATATTTTAAAAGATTGTGTAAATGCATCAGTGCCATGTATCAGTATCAGTGCAATTGCCTAAATCAGTGTTTTTCAACCTTTCTCAACTTGGCGCAAAAATTATCGTGGCACATCGAATAAGGAGCCAAAACTTTCATGGCACATCATACGTTTTTCAAGGACGATGAACATTTGTACTACTTTCTATTTACAATTAGCGTATTGTAGATAAATTCCGAACCTTACACAAACTTTCCTGGCACACACAGAGTGTTTATGGCACAGGTTAAGACTGGTTGAAAAACACTGGCTTATTGATGACAAAATGTTGAAACCGACCTGAAGGGTTGGTTTTTCTCGACAGCGTAGCATCAGTTTGAAGGTCTAACAGAACGTTTTCGAGCTTTTCCGCAAGTCCACCTCTATGAAGAGAACACTACAATCAATTTCATAAACTAACATGTAGATGTTTAGGAACCTGTTGCAGCAGACCAGAAAAGTAGAACTCCAATTTAAGATACACATTCAACTTACTTCAAGACTGACATTTTCTTAAATGTTTCTCTAGGCGGAGTTTCAGCTGCATTGTTTTCAACAGGCATTTTTGAAACTACGGACTGAAGCCATTCACTGCCTTTCAGTATGTTTTGCCTTTCCGGAGATGCAGACCCAGATGAAATCGACACAGTTTCGTTTCCTTGGTTTGACTAAATAAAACAGGTGTCATCATATCATCAAAATTCACTGCCACTAACAAATGAATGTTGAAAAAATCTGAATAATACTCAAGAATGGAAATTTTGAGGATTAACTTTACCTCATGCTCATCCATCCCAAAGCTTTGTTTAGATTCAGACGTTTGCGATCCAAAATAAAATGCTTTATTAACTAAATTTGGTGATGGTATCATTATAATACTTTCCTAAAATGTTACAGTTTAAGAAGGAAAAAAAGAATTACCTGCCGTAACTAACAATCGTTGCTGTGAAAAGTACTTATTTGTATTTGAATACTCACATCAGATATGCCACTGTACGTATCGTTCTCAAAACTAGGCTCATCAGAATTTATGTTGTTATTAATAATAATTATTGACTCGTTATCCGACGAACTTTCTACATTGAAGTAACTACTCTGTGACTTATTCAAAGCCTCAGAACGCTGTGATGGCGAGCAAATGCTGTTAATATGGACATCAGCATCTAAAGAAGAAAAGAAATACAAACGTATTAACAACCTATTAATCTTTATTTGAAATTACTAATGCGAATTCTAAAGTACAACTAATTAATTCTAAATTTCCTAGTCAGTCAGTCAACCAAGCTTACGTGTCACATTTTTTTAAATTTTTGGCGTTCAACAATTTCATCCAAACAAGCAACATTACTGTCCAAACTCAAACTTTTCATAGTTTTTCACTTTTTTCACTTTTGAAATTGCTTGCATATTCAGTTTTGGTAACCCAATCTTTTGTCCCATATAAGCAAAGAAAACCCCAGCTATACATGTATACTCTATGGTAGTTTTTATCAACTGCCCCAATTTACCAGAGTCCAAACTAAACTATAAATATAAATAATTCAAACTAAGGAATTACAATGTTATTGAAAGCATTAATATGTTATGAAGTCAAAAAACTTACATTCATCTAACAATGTTATTTAAAGTTCAAAGTAACAAAAATAATACCATTTTCATCATACGATTTCCCAGAAAGATGAGCAGGACTTTGACTGCAAATTTCTACATCATTATCCTCGTTATCGTCTAAACTTTTAATCAAAGGTGGCACGTTGTCTGCCTGGCTCCAAGTGGACGAAATTGATGTTTGTCCCATCCTTTCAGTTTCTGAATCACTGAATAAATTTTGTTCAAAAGCATCTCCGAGACGCTCCCAACCCTAGCCATATTAAAAGAATTATTAAAATCCCTTACCCTTTACCAAAAGCAATTAAGTCAAATTATTGTTACCTGATGTGCAAAATGTTCTTCATTTTCAGTTTTACTGCATATTCCAGTTTGATAGGCATGATTATCAATCATTGGTGCATTTCGTTTTAAAGCACTAAGTGGTTTAGAAAAAAATGGATGCTGGAATACAGAAATACACAATAACAGTCAATTAATCATAAAACACACAAAATCAACTGAAAAATATATACTTTTATATTAGTTATGAATTTTTAAATGTTTGCTTATTGAAAAATGAAAGCATGAATGTTCCATGAATGTTATTTTAGTAATTGCAGTTTTTTCCAATGCTCCCGGCCAAAATCGCAAAAAATAGCTTTTGCTTTTCATCTTACAAGTTTTATGAATATATTAGAAGATAATATATATGTATATTTTGTGAAGAATAAAACGCGAAATCACCTTTCTCTTCGGCATGCGGATACTGAAATACAAATGTGGACAATAAAACACTAACTTGATGAACCTAGAAATATGAAATATTATAAAAGTATTAATATTGATTATCAAACTATCAGTTGAGGACTCCTGAAGGTTCCTGAAATCTTTCAATTTTCATTATTTTAATAATGCCTTAATTATGTATTTAAAATTAAAGTAAAAGGATTCTGTGCAGAAAACAATCCTGATTTCAGAATCATTGTGTGCCATTCAAAAAGGACATACCCAAAATTCCTTGAAAAATTGACCTTGTTCACATGAATAGCCGCTACGGCAATTTTATTATTTATATTAATTTCTTTAAAATTCCCTTTGGAACTTACAAGCTACTTTACCAATCTAAACTAATCAACCATAAAGCAGTCTTAGAATTTGCAAACCAATGCAACAGGTTATTAAAAGTATATTTCAAATACATATATTTCTTCAAGTAAACTATATTTATGTCATGCGTGTTATGGTGGCCAAAATTGCTAATTATTGGATAAGCAGGTAGACATGTTAATAATCCAGTTATACATAAACGCGTAAACAGCCCAAAATACTCACATTTGAATGGCTGAGCAAAAAAAAAAATTGTTTTTAAACTTTCTAGAAGATTTCTTGAAATTACGAACGTCAGTTTATAATTCCGTTAAATTCAACTGACAACTGACATGCAGTGTTGCATTTTGAATTTATTTTTAGGCCATAAAACACGCAATAGAATTATGAACGATTTGCATAAACAGAATTCCGTGCAAAGTTCATCATGAACTTCATCACAAGTTTGGTAAACCCACAAGTTTTCCGTCAATTAACTTCGAAGCAACGTACATGTGAAAGACTTAACTACTGATTTAAGTTACGATGAAATGTCATTACCTATTCACGTAGAGTTCTCCACGGTGAGTTTTGATACAGTTTAAATAAACAAAAGGGTTTATTTATCATCATTTCTCATGTTCTATATTAATCGTTCTAAATTTGCGGCGCGAATTAACTAACAGCCAGCAGCTTACGCCCTCTAGCCCCATGCAGAAATCGTAGTCGACAAAACGTAAGCCGACATTCGATAGAACGTAAGTCGGCTTAACTGATTTTACAACACAATTTGCCCACCTGGCGATAATCACGCACAACTCACAAGAAATCGTCCGCTAACTCAGGAAGTGGAGGTTCGCGCATGTGCAGTGGGTAGTGAGGCAAGCTAACATGACGTCACAAAAATCCGCCTCGTCATGCGGGATTCACAAATCACTTTTGGAAGCGCATACATGGTGGCCAGCTATTAAAAATACGGTAAGTGACAAAGAAAACTTGTTAATTTTGAAATAAAACTTTAAAATGGGGGTCCAGATGTGTATAGCTGGATTTCTTAGGTAATGTAGTCGTATATATGACCACAGTTGGGGAATCTGGTCAGCAATACATACAACGACGTTAACTTTGTTATGATATCAGTGATTGCTCTTTATACATGACGAGAAGTATTTAATTTTTTGAACTCCGACCACTATGATTTTCTCATGACCTCCTATATTACTAACAGACCCGTCCAGTTGAGAGGCTTTCAATGAGTAGATGCGGGGACAAAAAATAGTTTCTTTTCACGCCACTATTCTCAAATGGCGCTTCATCACGTCTGTCTGGTTATACAGAGTGTATGCACGATTGTACACAGTAAAATGCAATACGATTTGGCGTGAACATGAACGAATTATAATTATTAATTAATATACATATACAGTGGTCAAATTAATTGATGGGACACCAGTAAAATTCCACAAATTGACAAAATAAAAACACTTGGCAACTTTAAATTTGTTATAATGCCATTTTAACTGAATAAATTACCAAAGTTACTTATAATGATACATTGAGGTGACTACTTGTTGTGAGTTCACTGGGTTTATGCACCTTTGTTTGAGAAGCGGAAGGGAAGGCCGAAGTTGACGGTTAGGTCAAATAAGGCCGAAGTTGTCGGTGTTCGACTTCCTTAAGGCCGAACCGCTTTGACATGCAAAGTGAAGATAACACGAGGGAAGTAATTAAGCCTCGGAGAGTGAACGGACCGGACTTATGCCATAAGTCTTGTATAAAAAGCATGAGCTTTGACTGGAAGAAAAAGAGTCCAATTCGTTGGTTTTGGTTCTGAGTTATTCTTTAATTGAAAGACTGACTCTTTATAGGAAAGATTTTACAGGAGCAAGCTCTGTTGCCTAGAACTTCATGGTGAGATAGTATTTGGCTATCTCTCCTTCTCTCTCTGT
>JAQGAE010005162.1:0-11628 GCA_034696685.1 Julus scandinavius
TCTTTGCCTTGTCGCATTTTCCAGTCTGCTCAAACTGTGGGCACACGCTCACGTGCCAGTTCTTGCACTGTTAAAAAAAGTAAAAATATCGTCACAAGAAACTTTTCCCCCATACCACAGCTTCTCAAATCGCATGAGCTTAAGCCGAGTCTCAAGTCCCATATGGATACCACAGCTTCAGTTTTTTGATCAACTTCAGCACGGGCCTTTGTCCCTGGGTTTAGAACAAGACCAAAAAGGCCATGCCTACCTTCTCTCCTAGAGGACAGTAGCCTTTAGCAAATTCCAAGCAAACGTCGGCTTTGGGGTTCACGTTAACGTGTCTGTAGTTACAGGAATCGTTGTTGCAGCGACCGTGGAGGAAGAATGTGCACACTGGCATCTTGGAGGGACATACCGTATGGGAAAACGGGCATCTCTCAACGGTACATTCACCTCGTAGCAACCTGCCCAGAATTAAAATCACAATGCCAAAGAGCATTGGTTCCAATTAATGTCAAAAACCCTTTTGTTAAGAAAGTAAATAAACTTGTCAATATCATGCAGAACTAACATAACAAAATACTGCTTTTAAACAATTGAATTCTTGTCAAGTTTAATAATTTATTAAAATAATGTACAGAATATATTTTGAATTATCTGCATGATGCCTCATGAGTGAAGCTATGACACAAAAACTTTCGATGAGTAATCAGGCCGAATGCCATCATAAAACTCATTAGGAACAGTGAAAAATTACTCGTGTAGGAATTAATAATAATAATAATAAATATTGTCACAAAAACGAACCTTTTGCAAATGGCAATTTTCTCGGCATCGTGGATGTAAGGGCAGAGACCCTTTTCCTTGTTGTTACACTTGCCAAACTTGTTATAGAATAGGCAGTACTGCTGTGATTTCCCTTTCGAAGCCCTGAGTCGGAAGATGCTGCGATTGATGACACGACTAGAAACGAGTAAAAAATCTTTACCAGAGAAGTTCATTTTGGGATGAAGTTTTCAGTGTTTTTTTTTGCAGAAATTAATATACTTTGCCAAATTTCGTAGTTGGTTGGCGTTGGATCGCACAAGAACTCCAGGCCTTGACTGGATGTAGGTCTCTCCCCCGATGTCTATTCTTGTCAATCCTTTTGGTTTTGCTGCTGGATTAGGGCCTATGATAAAGAAAAACAAAAATGAATTAAGGTTGCTATTCGCGAAGTATTTTGTCAAAGCTTAATTATCATAACTTCAGCGCATTTTTAAGTTAAAAATTCACATAGTTCAATGGAACAAATAATTAAAAATTTCAAAGTTTTTTTTTTCATGGGTGCCCAAGACTTCGGTTATTACCATTTGATGTCTGTAATTTGGTTGGCGATTTTCGGTCCAACGTAGTCAAGCGCTGCAGCACCTTTCGGTTTAAATCCATGGAGAACCGCTCTCCCCTCACGTTCACTATCCGCTGACTTGCAGGGTGGCGTATTCCAGGATTACGTGTTTTTTCCTCAGCTGTTCTTGAGAGCTTGGTTTTGGAAGATTTGTACAGTATGCCGCCAATGACCACAAGATCCGACTTTCCCTTTATTAGGCACTGCTTGAAATGTCTTCCAGACGGGAGTTGTGGTTTACATATCCTAAGGGAATTTCTCTGCCTCGGTGGTATGTACTTAACCGAGTATTTGTCAACACGCCTAAGCAATTTGGGCGAAACCCCTGCGTTTAATTTTGAAAGTCTATAACGAGATATCACAGTATGTTTTCCGACAGGGAGCTTCTTAGGCTCCTGAGAACCTTTGACAGACCAAGAATATTTGGTAACAGTAACATGTCGCCTCAATGGTGACTTGGCAACTGCAATTAATGGGGATTTTACTTTGGAAGAATTTTTTTTGGGGGTGGCTACAAGCTTGTATTTTGATGGACTCTTTCGCACCGGATATCCACATGCCTCACTTCTACCAGAAAGCTTCAGGGTATAATCTGGCCTTACAAAATTGTATTTTAACTGAGGTGATTTAAAGGAACTTTGTGATTGTGTAGATACAGATTTTCTGCTCAAAAACTTCGTCACCGGCTTTGTCGCCATCTTTAAAGATGCATGTTTGCTCAAGTGTGAACCACATTCAAGTCCAGGAACATTGTTTAGGAGCACTGTTGCCGAGGCAGAAGTTATTTGAATTTTTGATGGCTTTCCTTTTAAGGTATCTATGCCGGGTATCACTTTCAGGGCTGATGTTACGTGGGGAGTTTTGGTCAAGGGCATTTTGTTCGCAATGGTTTGGACGGAAGTTTCCTGCAACTGGGATGCTATTTTTTGGGGGGTCACACACGTTTTCAGAGGTATTGTTGGTTGGGGATTTTTTATGGTATTTAACTTCTGCACATTAACTTGGGTAGAACTACTTGATAAATGGGATACCTTAATTGATGTATTTGTGCTAGGTGTTGAAAAGTTGGAGGGGGCTTTCCTTATAGCAGAATTCTGTACACCGACTCGCATATTTAACACATTTGCTGAATTTGGTCCAGGAGCGATTTGGCTAATAGGCCTACTATGTTGGTGACCATTTAAAGAGGATTTTTGGTTTGGAAATGAATAAAAATTAGGATCTTTAAAAGGCACGTGTGATCCTGTATGACATGGTCTGCGTCCGGCCGTCCTGTTTAACGTGTACAAGGAAGGTGCATTTGGCAACTGCTGATTTCCACCATATGTGATTCGAGTCCTATGAAACTGGGTCGAATTTCTTTGAAAATGAGGTCGAGTTTGACTGTATGGCTCTGTAAATGAGGATGCCTTCATCTTAAGACTTTTATGTGTATCAATTAGACCTTTGAAAAAATGAAACAAGTTTGTTTATCATTAGGTATTAATGGCTCGTAATCCTGGTTTAAAATAATATTTCTTACGTTTCAAATCCGTATATTCCTGTAGCAAAGATTGTGCTTCGCTAACGTTCGCCATTTTTAAAACATGAAGTGATCTATTTTTCTACATTTCTGGAACATGAGTCATGACAATGTGACCAAAATATGTTTAAATTGTTTTTAGATTTTTCTTTGTTGAAAGTTGCTACAATTATTATAACTTCTTATAAATAAATTTATTTTTTAATTTTTATCTGTTTTTAGCGTTGTAGTTAAAAGTAATTGTTTGAATCTTGTACATGAGACTATATCGAATTTTAGGAAAGTTGTTTTAATAGTTGGTAACACTGTCAAGGTCGCTAATTCTGTGTGACAAAATCACTAATAATATGAAATATATTTTTCTATATTAGTTATTTTTACAATTATGTTAAATAAATGTAAAAATAATTTAATGCCGAATAAACTTTGTGTCATAATCTTATTAGACAAGCTTTTCCCGGAAAATTAGGATAGGGATTTTCATTCTTTCGTATATGACCAGCATTGGAACAGACGACTAGTTTTTCGACACCTTGGATGAGATGCGGTGATCATTTTTAGTTAAAATTGTTTATTAATTATTAATTAATTTAGTTCATCATGACAAGTAGTATCCACGATAGCAGAGTGCTAATCATAGCTCAGGAAATCGTCAAACACGAATTGCTTATAAAAGCTCTTATCCAGGTAATTGTCAGGTAAAACTATTTACGTGTGAGGGCGGTTATTTTAAACTTTCCCTATGATGTTACTGCGATTTAATTGAATCAAATGGTTATCTGGACATGTCAACAGGCCAACTGGTACAATTAAGTAATTGATCATTAAGATAAAATCTCGTATTCTCATTAGAAATGCTAGTTATTAACTTTGACTAAACGCTTACAATGTTGTAGCTTCCATCAAGAGGTTGAAATTAAGGGGATGTGTCATAATATGTTACAATCCGCTTAAATGCTGCTTCACCACACCATATACCTTTACTCAACAAGTCACACTTTCTTGCAGGATATCAGAGAAACCATTATTGATGAACAAGGCTTGGAAAGTATTCATTTAGATGTTCAAAAATCAGTTCATAGAATCAGAGGAAACATCGAGGTAAGCACACATTTATAACATAATATATATTGGAATCGCTTCTTTCTGAGACCAATTCAACTCCCCAAGGTGCTTTCTATCTGTACATTTCTCGTGTAATGCCCATATTATGTGCAACCATGTCTGAATAAATTTGCAGTTTATTTGTACTGCATCAATTCTTTATACGGCTTTTCGCTTTATGGCCCATTTTTCCGGAACGTATCTAGGATGTAAAGCGAGGTATAGGTGTATATATGTTCTTGCAAAGTTATTCCAAGTGTTTGCGGAGCCTATAGCTTATAGGCTTGGCAGAGTTTTCAAACCTTGCGTCGATTTAATGTTTGCAGACTACTAAGCAAGACGCTAACATTTTCACTTCACAGAAGTCTTTTTTTTCTCAATGAAATAATTATTCATTTAGAATCTGGGTTTAAATGAAATATGCTCTATGCTGAACAATTATAATGCCTTTACAGCTGTACCGATTAGACGTTTCCTGGCTCACTAGTCGAAATAATACCCTCTCAAATATGCTGGACTCTTTTTTAGTGTTCATAAAATGTAAATTTGTCTGTAGGGGGAGGGGCGGGGATTAACAGTTATGATATCCATTGTAAGCTTAAAGCTATGTATGTTTCACATATTTCTGAAATAGAACTTGCGTGCCAATTATCTCTTCTCTTTCTGTCTAAACAGGAGTTGGAAAAGTTGTCAAGAGAGCAGGAGCGTGAAAAAGACAAAGAAGAAATTCTTTCAGATATCAAAAACCACAAGCAACAGTTAGCCAGGTAATAAATACAATTTTAATGGAAGAATTATTTTTATTTCCAGACTAAAATAAATTGTAATCTCTTAGCAATTTTGTATTTGTTTTCAGCTTGCAATCTGCTTTAAGACAAGCAAATCTATCTGCTCAAGTTATGCTGGAAAAAAGAGCCAGAAATGCTTTGCTTGAAGATTACTCTGATACCACTACAAGACAAAGGTTTGTAATGTTTTGCCTTACGCTATAAGGCTAAATAAAAACTGATGCCTACATATTTTCATAAACCGTTATCTAGAGTGAGGAAAGATAAAGAAAACTTGACCAAATTATCATCGGACGTCACCAATAATTTGTTATCCATTAGCCGAACTTTGTCAGGACAAGTGCAGCAAAGTGAGGAGGCGCTACAAGCCTTGGGTATGTGTCTAATCAAATTGAATTTATTTGTATTATTTAATTTTTTTGTCGTATTGCTGTCTTAATAAACGTGCACACTTTAAAAAAAAAAACAGTAAGGAAAATGTGATGTGTTTACACCAGTTCATATCGATTATTGTTTAAATGTCTGAATTATCCTCTGCCAAAATATTTTTTGGTAGAAATTAAATTATTATTTAACTACATTTTTCATTTAAACAAATATTATATGATAAACAAGAGTCATGCAAAAGTTCTTTTAAATTCTTAAAACCTTTCTGCAGGTTTTAAAATCTAAAGAATGTATCATTTTGTGCTCTTTCAGAGCTAAATCCCTTCTTCATATCTGATAAATTCGATTTTTGGCAATTTCAGTGCATTCGTCGCAGAAGGTGACGGACACGCAAGACGAGTTAAAAAGTATGGGAAGCATCATTCACCAATCCAAGAAGCTCTTGTCAAAGTACAATCGACGAGAAGTAACGGATAAAGTCCTGATCTTCTTTGCGCTGTCTTTTTTCTTCGCTTGTGTGTTATACGTCATGAAGCGGAGAATATTTTAATGCAAAACTCATCTTTCATCTTTTACATGGAAAATTGCGACAACAACAAAATGGACAGCTTTATACAACAAAGGGCACTTGCCAACAACACACGGTAAGGCCGTATTTGCAATTATCTGGCAAAATCATTCTTCTCTGTTGTTTCAATACCAGTTTACAATGGCTGCTGGCCAATGTTCCATTCCGGTCGAAAAAGCGATGTATTTCAAACCTCTCAGTTCTTTGGTTATCTTTAAGTAATATTGTTGACAGTGCGTGTGCAACAAATTTATCGTATTTAAAGGTTACTATAGCTTGCATGTTTATATTATACTGTACGAATATATTTACACTGTATATGCAACATACTTGTATATCCATATTCATTATTTATAACTGTTGGTGGTTTTTTTGGTTGTTTTTTGGATTAATAGAAAGACTGCATGCTTTCAATATTGAAGTTGTTTTAAGCTTTCTATTCTGTGAAAGGTTGGCAATAAATGTATTTAATTTTCAAATGTCAGAATTTATTCGAAGTGAACCATTCCTTTTTATCCTCCACTGGAATCTAGAAAACAACATTGTTTGTATTGTGCAACTTAAAATAAATGTACTTATCCAGTTTCAACAATAATGAGTTTAATATATAATCCCACAAATAAACTGTATTAATGCCAAAACGTTATGACATTTATGAATACATATAACATTTTCAATATATTGTTTGCAACATTTTCGAACAGACGAATATTTTCAAATTTCCCTCGCAAAACAGTGCCACCCAGGTCGTGAACGCCCCTTAAATTCCCCATTTCAAGAATCAGTAAAAATTAAAATGACAGACATGTCACTAATTAAAAACGTCGGATTTGTTGAAATAGCTTCATAATTTTTATTCAAAAAACGATAAGTTGCTTTAAGTTCGATGAAATATTAAGAAACGAATACATTTGGGCGTGTGAACTGATCACCCTGAAGCCGCATAGTAATGTGTAGTTGGGGGAAAATGTCGTCCGATGGTTATTATCGAGTCCTCGAAATTAACTCTGGAATTTTAATGACAGCTTGAGTGCTTATTTTCCGAAAATGACAGTAACACGGTAATTTACACATTGAGTTTCGTGTATAAAATCAATTCATTTATGGCCGCTCGTCATTCTCCCCTTACCAAAATGGTGATCGAGATTCGGACGTACTGAAAAATATTCTAGGCCTAATTTTGAAATTCATCGAAATTTACGAAATCAAGATTTGCCAGGAGTTCATGAGCTGCTATTCTTAATAAGCGTCGATGCGTAGCGGATATAAACAGTTGGTAAGCATGTGCCTTTCTTTCATATTTCTTCAGAGTTTTTTATAGGGCTGTCACATGATGTGTTTGCTGGTGATTTCATGTTGTTGGGAAAGATTCCTATACAGGGTGGTTTCCGATTTTGTGTATGAAGGAGTTGGATCATATGATTCATATCGTTTATAGTTAAGATTATCTATCTGAAGGTAATTCAATGGCCCTAAGTAAGCGGTATATTCAAAAACACAACTGTGCTAATTTTTGGGTCACAAACTTGTCTGGGCCTGTCTGGCATGGAAAACCAAACTCTCAGCTGATACACACCATAACAACGAATATTCGTGATACCTCGAAAGTTTAATTGATTTTCTAGTTGTAGAAGAATTAGCATTATATATCAGCTAAGAATAAGTTTGTGGTATGCCTCCTCTATCACTAATAATATTTAAAATAAGAACGTAACCATGAACGTAATCCATGACCTAAGTATCCGTGTGGCAATTAATAAACATGTTACTATAGCAACCAAGCAACAGTGTTTCAGTTTCTTATCCAATAGATGTTTCAAATTAGGTCACAACTCTCACATGTGCTTTAGGCCAGCCATGTGCTTTCTTTGTCATATACAGTGGGGGAAAAAGTATTTCTTTCAACACCACCCATCACTTGATTTGTAAACAGAACAAAATAATATCGTGCTTACAAAGATTTAATCTTTTGTATGAATTCCTTTTGCAATAATTACAACAAACAATCACCTGAAACGGATCAGCTGTTGGTTAGTTGAAGTTTAAAATCTCAAAAACTATGAAGGTCATAGAGGGCCTAAACAATGTCAGGGATATATCCCCATATCCAGTAATCGGCAAGAAAGAGTAATTAAGGTGACACCATGAGGCTATGCTCATCTCGCCACAGGAGGGAGGTTGTTGGATAAGTGTGGGTGGGATTCAGGCGTGATAGCTAGGGTGTTGGTCTGTTGCATAAATGCGTGCGATGCAGTAAACCAGCCAAAGCATTTATGCAACAGACCAGCCAAATGGCTGGTAAGTTGTTATTAATATTAGAAAGGAGATGTGGTATTCCAGTAATCGACCAATATGCACACAAGTCAAAGGAAAGAGGATGTAGAAGAATAAGGAGAGGAGAAGTGTTACGGTCGTGGCCGATGTTTAGGGGAACTACACTGACATTTGCCTGGAAACAACTCTTGAAATCCATGAGAACCACAGTCGGGGTAGTCGACCTGGTCGGAAATCAAACCTGGGTTTCTCGATTGCCAGGCGGATAGCGTCTAGCTAGGTGAATCAGCTGTCCTGACTGTCATTTTCGCGGTTTCCATAATCGTTTCAAGGCTAATGCTGGGATAACTTCTCTAAAAGTCAGCTTCAACCGTGCCTCTTCCCTTCATCCGACTTCCATGCTGCCGTTTACGTATATGGTACTAAAATTAACTAAATTCATGTTCTCATATTGCTGCCGGCCAGTATTTTGGTATCATCCCAGCTGGTGAAGCAATAGAAAAAGGTGAACCGTTGATGTAGGAAATTAAAGAAAATCCCAGCATTTACTAGAAAATAAAAACGTAAATTGTCAAAATTCCTATCAAAATTGCATGGTTTAGGTTGCTGAACAAGGAATATGTTAAATGACAAATGATCTTCCAATTTTTTATGTGTGCATTTAAATGCCAAGTTTCATCAGTATTGCCATTAAAGTGTCAGGAAAGCAGCATAGTTTAGTCCTTTATACATGGGTGCATGATTCAAGGTTGACCTGAATATTAGTTAGATAAATAGCATGGCAGAATTAACAAGCTGATGGCAAACTATTGATTAACATGGAAGCAATGCAATTTTAACAGCTTGCATAGTCACACACTTGCCTACCATAGATTATACAGTGATGAAGGAAATGTGCTTTGGGGGAAAATAATCCACCATCAACTTACAAGAAAAACAAATTGCATAAGAATTTTTCAACACAACAAAGCTTTATCTGCTGCCAAGAGCAGTTTTAAGACTTATCCTTATGAATGTTAAATTTAGTACATAATTAGCTTCCAATATAACAACGAAAATAATATTTGAATGACATAATTTTTTGTTATCGCTGCATTGAGTTGGAAACCATAAAACTGGCAAAATGCAGTTTATTAAACTACCGTATTTTACGGACTATAAGACGCACTTTTTTCTTCAAAATTGCCTCCAAAATTCAGGTGCGTATACTCGTGTCTTATACAGTATAAATCGCTTATAACGAACGTCAGGGGACCATCAAATTTTTGATCATTATAAGCGGTATTCACTGTAACCAATATATTGCATATAGCGAACAGTTCGTTATATCTGAACATTACATCTAATTCCAAATTCAAACTTTAATCTGTTAAAGGCATTTACATGCATACATATTATCAAAATTTAAAACACTTAAATATGTATGTAGTTTTACATATTATTGTACATGTTACATATACAAAACACTCAAAAATAGAAAAAAAAGCATGAGAAAAATGCCATGTAAATACATATGTCAATAATAAACATGTTGTTTTTAAGAATTCCCGATATAGTGGAACGAGATGTCCTCATTTCACTTGGGAGACTACTCTCACAATCTCCCAATTCAATGCGAGAAATTATTCCAAATTTTTCCTCAATGGAAAATGACTGACGAGACATCGTTAATCGTTAGGAAAACCAAAATGAGTCAAGTGTATGTTTTCCAAGACACCCTTTTTTGAAAAGAGGGGAACTCATTCATAGAATTAATGTGCCAACTGTGTAAACACTCACATCCTGTTCAATATAACCAATAGTAGTATAGTTCAAAAATCATGGAATATGTCCCTTATAACCAATTTGTACATTATAACAGGGCCCCTATGACATTTCACGGGGCCGGAGATTTTGTACATAATTTACGGTGTTACGTACTTAAGGTTACGTTTTTAAGGTGTGTCTTATAGTTCGTAAAATACGGTAAACATTATTAAGACTTTATTTTGGCAATGTGTTTCGCATCAAAAGTATAAAATGATCGACCATCATGGAAATGGTGAATTTCCGGTAATATCCAGTGATTACGATTTTTTTCTATGAATTTTGCAACCAAGTTTTGTTTTGACATCATGCCAATTGCATTTGTTTTATATTTATTTTACGTTATTTGCAGATGATTTATCTGAAAATGTCTGTATTATCTGTATCGAGACATGACAATTTGTTCCCCGTTAAATGTCATAAGTGTTTTTAATGGTTAATTTTTTTTTGTTTTGACATTTGTATTATTTCCTGTCCAGCGCATATCTAAATCTAACACTACATTTTCTTAGTTTTTATGATTTATGGGAAACTATGAAGTTATTTCTAGTGTAGGCAGAAGTTTAGTCCAAATAATTCTTTTTAAGGAGAAAAAGTTTCTAGACATGTTAAATACAAAAGGACAAAATCCCAAACTATAATTTCACTAGTATCATAAAAGGTTAATTCAGGCTCGGCAAGGTTACGTTTTGGGTCTTTTGTTCATTTCGGCATTTATCCTAGAACCGAAACGAGATTAAGTGAAGACCGTGATCATATTGATAATGCTTTTACACAACACAGATGAGCCTCGTGCCAGCAAAATCGCTTTAAGTAAAAACAAAAAGAAATTGGAAAATCGGCTGGGATGCAAGATGCTGTTTGTTGGATTGACCAACTAGCAAACAACTGAAGGAGGAAGTGGGCAGATAAATGGGTATCCATGTACCATTGAGTTAACTATTGGTTTCACCAGTATCCTCAAAGCATTATTGGAACCTAATTGCTTCTTTTCTTTTCTGACAAAAGCGGTGCTACCAGACTTTGTAGGTCTTCTGCCACTCTGGAAGCCTTTCAATTTCTCTGTGTGTAGAACCTGCAGCAGTTACACTGGATAAGATAGTCTCACACACGTGCCTTTCGCATGCCCTCCCATTGCTGCCAAATGAAACAGCTGCTGGCATTTTATTTGCTGGCCTATCGAGTGCTAAAGTCGCTTTGCTGCGATTAAAGTGACCTTGTGTGCTGCTGGTTGATGTTATCGTATATCATTTTTCTGCAAATTCGAGTATCGAAATCCAGCACCACGGATGGTAGGCCAAACTCAGGTTAAACAGTTTTCAATTGAATTAGAGGAAGTTGCAGGTTCTACAGCTTATTTGGTGCCGTACAGACTGTGGGCAAGAATCCAGGAGGTCAGCAATGGGAAGGTCAGGTTTCATTTCTAAGCAAACTTTGTCTGAATTTAAATTTTAATCCTATGCAGTTGTGGTGAAATGATACTCTTTATATGTGTGAGGTGTAGTCACCGCAGTCATCGAGAAGAATAAATGTAGTTGGCTCAGATTCTTACGTATTTCGATTCTTGACTGTTCTCTAAAGCTACACTAGTATAGACAGTCAAATTCCTATTCTCGATATTTGCAAAGTTTACAGAAAATGCAAAGGCAAAATATTTTAAATGGCATGATGTGCTAGGCCTCCCATAATGCACGTGTTTTGTGATGTGTACACACCTCAGTGCCGACGCCGATAGTCGAGTGGGTTACGTGCTTGCCTCTCGATCCTAAGATGCTGGGTTCGCTCCCAGGTCGAGGTCGGTGGGAATTTT
>JAQGAE010005163.1:0-11627 GCA_034696685.1 Julus scandinavius
CCCGAAATGTCTGATTTGTCAGACCCCCCCCTCCCCCTTAATCGCAGACGTCTTTTATGGATGGTCCCTAATCTGGTTGGTGATACATACCCACACTGACAATTACCAAATAAGACATACATATACTTTGTTCGTGATGATTTTCTTATGCCCAGGAGTACGTCATTTTGGGATGGTTTTGAAAACTTTGAATCTTTCATAAAGAGGACAGGTGGAAATTTTGTTGTTAATTTAGTTCCTCAAAATTTTATTGAAGGTTGTTCAACTTCTAGATAAACTTTATAGAGGGATTTGATGTTAGTTTAAACAGGAAATAGTTACAGATTTGTGTTTTGATTACACATGTGATTCCAATGCTATTTATAATTTATTAAGGTTAGAATGACTCATGTTGATCGTAAAGCAAATTCCTGGAATACTACGTAAAAGCTGGGGAAGATATTTTTTTTAGAAAATACGACTATTACTTCATAAATTTATTATGATCTAAAATTTACTGCAGTACACAAATAACGACCATATTTTTGTGATCATTTTACGATCTTGATTTTTGTGAAACATTTACCACTGCAGGAGTACCACATGATTTATGTATTTTTTATGTTTGGATAAAAAATATATAATATACGTTATCTAAAGTTACTGTAGTAAACCATTTAATCAAATGCCAAAAAACGACCATATTTTGTTGTCATTTGTAGATGTTGATTTTTCTGTTAGGGACTTATTCTCTAAAATATTTGCTACTACATGATCTATGAATTTTTTTAAAAAAGTTTTTAATATATAATTCGTAAAATAATTGAACCGATTAGTACTATATTCCACATTAAAACTTCAATATGTTACCATTTAGAAATATTTAGTTTTAAAAAAAAAATGGAGATGCCGGGGATCGAACCCGGGGCCTTTCACATGCAAAGCGAACGCTCTACCACTGAGCTACATCCCCAATCATACAAGTTGGTTCCTAAAATCTGTTGATAGGCTATAGAGACCAACGCTGCCTACGCTATTGGTGTTCGGTTGCCTAGCAACGGCTTCGAAAAATGTACGCATGCGCTGAAAGCCTACGTTTTAAAAGCTACTGCAAAATCGCTACCATCAGTACGTTGAGTGAATCTGAGCGAAGTGGTTAGATGGTGCGTGACCACTCACTTTGCAAGGATTAAACAGGTTGAACTTTAAAAGAAGACGACAAAATGTGATGCATTCTCTATATTTAGTGCGTATATTTATTTTATTTTTTATTGTGTTTTTTATACTTTCTGGTATATGTATTAATGCATGCTGTCGATGTTTGTTGTGACTTTACTACATGCCCAATCTAAACTTTTTTTTATATATCTGTAGTCATACAATTAATGCATTTCAACCTAGCTGAAAACTGATTTGCATAAATTTTATCCAAATCATGTGAAGCAATTTCATGACCTGTTTAACTTGTTTTCAACCAACAAATTTTCAACTAGGTTTCAACCAAATCAATTTTCAGCTAAGTTGAAATCAATTTCATGACTACAGTTAATCTTAGAGTTGTAGTGAAATAAATATACATTATTACATAGGTTTTATTTCGAATGCGTTTATAAAATATTGGGACTCATCATCTAATTAATGTCTGTTTGTTTATTTTTTAGATCTAATTGTTGCGACATTTCTATGTTATTTCTTATTGGTCGTCATTGGAGAGATTTCTTCGAAGTTCTAAGTTTGCGGTTTTTTATATGCAAGTTGATCGCCCAAATTTCCCGGTTCGATGCAAAGTTCAAATGGGCAGATTTGATTGAGAAATGATTTGAACGTTATCATTGTTTTTCTGCAACTCAACTTTCCAGTTGTTTAAATGCAATTGGTCCTCTGACTGAACGGTTCTATGCTATAATTATAATTATGCAAACGAACGATAAATCTCCAATAATGCACGTGCCAGCCGCGACCCCGTCTACTTCTTCAAGCCCTAGCCCCAGCCACAATAAAGGTCAACTGGGAGGAGTGTTCACCCATGCCCATGCTTTCGGAACCGGACCTATATCAGGGATTACTCATCGGATTTTTCATCCGCCGAAATTGGAAAGGTAGGACATGTTTGTTTTACGATGGCCAACTTGTGGATATTGATAAGATTCGAAAACTACATCATGTCTGACATTCAAACATGTCGACACTTGTTGACGACTATGGCTCAGGATTGCGCCAAATTCAGTTTAGCGTTAACGGCAAGTAAATGCTTTCAATTATGGGCTTGTTGTTGTTAATTGGCGCTTTTTCATCGAAATTGCGTAACAATTTGCCAAACAGGATTTTCCATTTAATTCCACCAGTTCCAGTTTTCAACATAACTTTTTAAAACTTGTTTCTCAGAATATTTAAGAGAATGATAAGATTAATACTCTGCAATCTTTAGTTTGTTTTTTTACTGGTTGGGTCAAACTATTTAATCTAAAATTACAAGAGTTTGGTGCATCGTATATTTTATAAGTTGTTTTTTTCAATTACAGATTACTAAAAAATTACGTTAAACTGATAATTTGTACCAGTCTTAACTAATTATTTGGTCAAATCTCTGGTTTATTTAGGATTCAAAAATATGAAAATGTTAGAATTTTTTTATCAATTGTTTGATTTGAACACACCTTGAAGGTTCATCTATTTATAAATCTCAACTGTATAAATTATTGAATAGAAGAAGAAATACCAGTTATAAATATATTCATAGAATCAAAATCATATCTGATATTAGCTGTATGCTAGTTTTAAAAACATACAGTATGATTACAGTAGCCTTTTGACATTTAAGATAATTATAATTTGTAATTACTCTACTCCTAAGGGTGATTCTAAAGACTTCTTGCAATGGGGAAACATTTTGAGAATAATTTTACTTTAATGAGTGAATAATGCCTGCAAGAAATATATTCAGAGTTCATCAATCTTCAATTCTTTAATTTTAATTAAATATGCAAAAGCCAATCATTGTTCATAGTTATGAATCTTGTGTTTTCAAAGATGAAAGTGATGAAATCTGTACTTTTGAAACATTTTTAACTGTAATCAACCGGAAAAATTCGGGATATCCATAACAGGATTTGTCATATCCTCGATTTAGACTTTCTACATTGCTATTGGCCTCCATGAACACTGACGTGCAAATTTGTTGACGTTTTCCTAAGAAATCCAGATGGCATAGGAATGGCTACGTGCATGAAAGAATGACATCACAAAGCAACAGATTTATCCCACAGCTTGTGTTTATAACAATGATAATGATTTACGAACTGACTGATTACTCTGAACAGAGCCAATGCCTCTGAGCATTTTCTCTCTCTCTCCTAAAATATCTTGCATTCCATACATTGGAAACGACGTCTCATTTGCATTATTCCAAATATGGTGCTTTATTTTCAAAGACCCATGCATACGTTATTGGAAATCCATCTTTTGTGGAACTATACCCATTGGTCTGTTTGCATCGCCCTGAAACAGAACCCACAAGTGCCAGACGAAAAAGCAAAACGGACAAATGACGTCAGTCCAGAAAATCTGGTAATGGCGGCACATGTCCACACTACACGTGACCACAGATTCCGGACTCCGCCATCTTTGTGGAGGGCCGCCATCTTTGTTTTATTTACCGCACACCAGAAAATGTCAAGTCGATCTGACTCAGTGCGGTGTGTGTGAAGGGCGGAGCTTAAAAAGGAACCAGGGCGTGGCTTCTGCTGAAAAACATCAGTGCGCATGCGCGCGGCCCCAAAACGAACAAAAGTCCGGATAGTGAGAATACGGCATTATTTTATTATATAATTTACAGCCCATTTCCGCAACGTATTTCCGACTTGCCATGCTTTTATTTAGGAGATTTCCGTTTATGGGACAGATTATATAGACTCTGTACAGATACTGTTGAAGGAAAATGTGCATGTACCGGTGTACGTGTGGATCTCTTTACTAGTATTTAGTGTTGTTATTGATAATTACTGAAGCCATCTTATTCAAAATAAACTGCTAGCAATTCTGTATAGTTGTGAATAGGTTTGTTCGAAATATGTATTTATTGTAATAACTGCACTACCAAATTTGCATTATTATGCAAAAACTATGCACGGTCAAACTATTGATTTTTAATTTGAAAACAAGGTGAAGTTTACGGGTAAAATTCTTGATTGATCGTATGTTGAAAGTTTTATTTTAAAAAAGTGTTTGGTTCTAGTAAAGACATTCTGATAGCATTGCAATATTTTTCACGATTAGAATTAGTTGTAGTTCAATAACTGACTTTCAAGCTTGAGTTTTACATAATACATAGTCATGAAAGTGACTGTCAGCAGTTATGTGGCATGCATCTAAGTATATTTTTCAAGTGTTAGTTCTAGATACACTCCTCATATCGTAAGATAAATGTATACAGCTTGGGTTTAATATGCCAATATTGATGGATGTTCTGTGTTTTAGCTGTCAGGAAAGGGGAAAAAATGTATAGCGAGATTATTAGCAATGCAATATTTTGTAAGCGATTACTGCGTTATTGAATATGATATGCCCCATGTTGTATATAAAATTGATCTTTAAGACCTCAAATATATTTCCTCATATATATATTCAAAGAAACAAATATCTCAGAGAGTGTCCGACACTCAGTTGGTCTATACCGAGTGCTTGTTTACAGAAAAACAACTGTTGAAATACTGTAACCATGCAGAAACTAGTTTTCAAGTGATTATTGAAGTAAATTGTAGTTCTGCCAAAAGCAATGCATGCAGATTACATTTGGGAAATGTAAATGGTGTATTTGCATTATGTACAGAAAAGATGAATACGGTGTTTGAATTATATACGTTTGATGAATTTCTATACGTACGGCACTAATTAAAAATTCAGCAACGTTCATCACATTTTCCAATAATTATCCCACATGAAACTACAAAAAAACATGCCGGAATACACCAATCACAAAAAAAAAATTTCTTGATGTAACTTGCGATTCTAATGCTCAAATAATTAACAAAAACTTTGTTTAATTATTATCAAAAAGCAATCTTGATTATGCAGTAAATGGAATAGCATACATTCTGTGATATACCTTATAAACGCACATTAGGACTAAAAAAACTAAACATTTGATTATTTTTTTCTCTCTTGAACGTTAAATGATTTAAATGTGTTTAAAATACGATAAGAGTTAAAAGCAAGACTGCTTCTAATGCAAAGAAACAAGCCTAATGTTGTATAAGCGCCCTATACAGTTTATCTCTACATGCTTCGTTTAATAATGCATGGGCGTGATCAGCAACAACAATAAGTTTCATTGCTGTTGGAGATGTTCTGGTGAAATATAGACTCTGATGTGATTCCGTACCCGATTGTGTCAAGAAACGTTGTTTGAATTAGGAAGGTTGACTTGTTTTCCAATATTGCCAATCGGATAATCAAACATGTTGTCTTTTGATTGGACTCGTGCCAGGGCCACTTGGACTCAGCAATATTTATTGTCCCTGCATGTGTTTCCAAGTTGCGTTTGATTTACTTCCAACATCCATCAGCCTTGATTCGAGGAGAAAGATTCAGTATCCCATTCTCACTAACCAAAAACCGTTTTTATTAGCTTTTCGTTTTATACTATAGGATTTGTTGGTAGTAACTGCATGTAACGATCCAACATGTGTTTCGTAACAAGTTCTGCCTTACCTGGTCAAGGAATAAATTTCAAACAAATCTGTTTATAAACTAGGCTAAAATCCATTCGTGACTATTGGTTATATTATATGTTGGGTAATTTTCTCAATTTTGTTGTAGCTTATGCACAGATCTTTATGGATTTTTCTGTCAGGCGGCGGCTTTCCACATTACCAACGATGGAATAAATATTTATAGTAAAATAACGAATAGCGAAAGTGTGTTCCATATATTATGTGCGTTGTTTATACAATTTGTTCTGCAAAACGCCATTTTTCAGATAACCCGATAATTTTAATGGGACGGAAAGCATGTGGAAAGCTGGCAAACGACCATAATACAAAGACTATTTATAATGTTGAACGAATTTTAAATCTCATTAGCGATATTGTGTTTCTTCTTTTGAGATTTCCCGATTAAGTGTTTTTTTGATGGAATTTTAATTAACTCGACGATCAGTTAAGCCATTGCTTCATCCCACAGATTTGTTTCGAACTTGCAGGTTGAATAAAAGCAATTTTTTTACGAAAACTAAATATTAATTAAGAATCGGAAAGTGCTGATGTCTTTAGTTTGAAATCCCATATATCTTAACATTTTGACCCAGATTTAAAATTTCCATTAGCGCAGTTCCAAAAGAAAATCCGAGCTTAGCTAGACAGTTTATAATATACTATAGTAGCCTAACTGTTCTTTACCCCTCACACGAACATTTTTATTAATCAAGTATATTGCTTGCTGTATTACAGACATGCGGGATCTTAACTAATCTGGCTGCATGCTACATACATAAAATAGACAGTGGCTGCATGTAAGCATTTCTTAGCAATAAAGTTGATGGAACCGTAGACCTTGCGTTGTTTAAAACAGAACTTCCATGGCAAATAGGGGCCATTCAAGAAGGACGTCCTCAAGAGGGGGCAGGGGGAGGTGTCTGTTGGCATGAGGACAGGGGGTAGCCATTATGGACTTTCCCTAATGATGGTATTTTTCAGGTTTTGGACACCAGAAGAAATGTGTGCCAGTCCCAAACGTACTTGAATTTTCAAAACCTCGGTAAAGTCGGGAATTATGCCTAACTTTGTGTTAAACACAGATTTGATGCTGGAATTTGCATTCGAGGTCAGGAAATTTACGTTAATTACAAAAATCTGGAAAAGTGTAGTAGAATTGGTAGCGAGGCGGGTGTTTGGAAATTTATAGGATGGGCCTTTGTATGTTCCAAAAAAAATTTTGAACACCCTACTTTAAAATAAGTAAATGAAGAACGTCCATGAGGGGGGTTTAGGCTAAGATGACAGAATGTGGATAGGGGGTACGGGGAAGGAGGGGAAAGGGGCAATTTTCGAAGGAATTTCAGGGACGTCTTTTTTGAATGGCCCCAATCGAGTGCTTTTTTAAGACATTTTTAAAGTTTGTTTATCTTTCAGTTTCTTGCATTATACCGATATGACTTCTTAAATTATACAAGGTTTACATAATGCAGATGCTGGATTTGGCAACCTTCTATGCAGATCACTGCGTATATGTACATTTAAGCTCGCCTATCCAATTGCGTAGATGACATCATAGATGGCGTTGTAATTTTGAAAGGGACGTTTGAGCTGACATAATGCTTAATTAGATTTGAGTCTGCGCACGCGCGGATGTTGTTCATGTGTGTGTGGTTGTGCGCGCTTGCGCAGTCTCAGTTTCCGATTTGTTAATCATAATCGCTATTTACAAAAGTAAAAGAATTCTATACAAGTAAAAATGGCGAAATGGAACATGCAACAATACGTTTGCACAAACACAATGAATGACCACTTAATGCATATAGTGCTTAAGAAAACGAAAATCAACGTTGGAATACAAAATGCATGGTATTAATTAAATTGAGCATTCAGACTTAAGAATATACACATCAAACAACAATATGGATCCTATAATATCTATCAGTTTCTATTTCATGAATACGTGCATTTTGTTGCTTCCTGTGCGAGAACAGAGTAATCTTTTAATGAAGGTAATTGTTTTCCGCTGCAATTCCGCATGATATCTATTACGAATAAAGGATCTTTGTGAGTGAGACAATAGATAAAACTTCATTTCAACAAAACAAAAGGGCATTTGTCCTATATAACTAGATGGCTTTTAATTCATGCTCAATGAACGGATGCAACTGAGGCCATGTTAAATTGGTCACATTATTCTTGCCATATATGTGAAAAATTCTATAATATTAACATGGTATTCGCAACATTTTGTGTATTAATCATTTTAAAATTTCCAAACACTTAAATTGGAACAGTCGCGTTTTCCAAATTCTTGACATTCGTGGTACTGAAACTGGGTGCGTCTTTGTAAAGCAATATGACCATTTGTCGAAATTCAGCAGCTTTTATTAATAGGGTACAAAACAAAGAGTACCAAATGTAGACATATTCCCATGGGAGTAAAGACTTTTTGAGTCGCAAAAAATGAAAAAGCTTTCCAATATTTTGACAGGGCTCCAAGGATATAATTTCATATTTCTTTATCCACTTGTCAGTTTTGAGTGTGGAGGAACCCTGATAGTTGGCTGGCTACTGTATATGATAAGTAAATAGTTTCATACTGTATGATACAAATATATATATATATATATATATATATGGTGGTATATTTCACTGCAGATATCCGTGCTTCCTTTCTTATTGAGTATATCTGAAATGGCGTCATTTATAGTTTGCCAGATGGGACTGGCAAGCTATCTATATATTACCTGCCAGTACGTGGTATTACCTAAATCAGTGAAGAACGTATTAAGTATTCAAGCGATGTAGTGAAATTAGCTGTTTAAGGAGGGTCACTCACTAAGTCCTTTGGGGCCGTCCATAAATGACGTTACGCACTAAGGGGGAGGTCCACACATTTGTGACGAGGGGGAGGGGGGTGTCACGTCAAAAATTAAAATACGCTTTGTGAATTTTTTGATTTATTTAATGATAATGTAACCCTTTCAGTTCTTCTTTTAAATGGCTGAAGGGAGTTTGATGAAACTTATTACACATGTTTATGTGGTCCATATCACTGATATCTGCTATTTTTTTCTCCCAATTCCACGACTCTTTGGAGGAGGGGGGGGGGGGGGAGGCAGAGCTTTGTGACGTCATATTTGAGGGGGGTCTGACTTTTAGTGACCAAGTGTGATATGGGGGAGTCAAAAATCTGCCAAAATCGTGTGATGTCATTTATGGACAGCCCCTTTTCAGATTCTCTGTCTAAATCGACGTGGCTAAATTCGAAAACTCGCATTCCGTTATTGGACAACCCTCGTGAACTTGTCTAGATCTTCTGTTTTGGCTACTGATCTTCCTATACCATTTCATCACGCTGTAAAATGCTGTATGGGATCCTGTGGACGGTAACTCCAACATTCTTCATGTAAAACCACTGCTTGTGCACATTATTAATTTCAAGTGGTCAAATTTCTTGGTTGGTGAGGCATGGTAATCACTCCCCCTTTGGCCCTTTTTCATCCCCAAATTGCACCTCTGATCTGGTGCTGACACCTGTCAAAACACGTCCAAGAAACGTACATGACGATTGAAGACTGTTATTGAGGCCAGCCCTACCATTTCAGAAATTGCATCTTTTTTAATCATGTTTGCTAAATTCAAAAGAAGAAGAATTTTCCAAATTCTTTTTGTTACACACAAAGCCCATTATCAGAATTATTTACTAGACGGGGCCCTCATTTTTTCTTTGAGCAGTGTATTTACAAATTTACATTACTTGCAAATCATGTTCTCTGATAATTTGTAGTGGATTTCATGTGAACATGAATCCACTATACTTGCAATATTATGAAAATTTGTCATACATGAAAGCGGTTCCATATATGAGCAGCCAAACTTATCCAATCATTCATGTGGACATATTTTAAGGTTATTTAAAGTACCTTGGAGGCTACTTAAAACTACGAATATTTATGATTGGGTTATTTCTACTGAAAATGCACTTTCAAAATCAAATCAGCCATGCCCTAAACTTTTTTCCTTAACTTAACATTCATTCGTATTGTGCATCCATGCTATAAAATTGAAGTATATACAATCGTCCTCGGATAAATTGCATTGTCCTATTTCTGAATTTTGAACAACAATTTTATTTTCGACGATTATGCCATGCATGCTATTACTCTCTATTGACTTTATTTCTTTTCTATTCTGGAGTCATTTTAAATCATTTTCAATACAACAATTTTGCCAATGTTGTCCTATTGTTGAGGTAAAATGTTGAGTTTAAAGTTGCACTCTTGCTTTTATGCCAAATTCATTCTACTATATCTACTCATCTAATTCCTTTCATACACGTATATCATCAATAATTCAAGCTCTACATTTTCTAATTACTGTACTTGCATTTTCCGTGGGCCTAGATTAAATTTTGATGGATTTTACTCGCAAACATCACACGACCTATTTGCAGCAGCTCAGCTATAAAATTTAAAGATACAAATGTCTGAAGACTTGTAACTATGTTTGATACATCCACTCGGGGCCAGCTTACTTGTGTAATGGCGGGTATCAAGTGCAGACTCCTTGAAAATTTATCTAGGGTTTATCTGAGATTGAATTTATCAGTTGGGTGAAATTTAGAATCTATCGCAATAAATGGAGCTGATAGAAAACAAATTAAAAGGGCCTTGGGTGCTAAAAAAAAAGCATCTTTCATATAAGTCTAAAGAAAATGTGAAATAGTCTTTACTTTCATGTAAACTGTATTGCGTCTGATTCTGTAATGCTCGTGGGCATGGGAAGGAGAAGAGAAGATTTTTTAACTGAAAATTGATTTTGAAGCTAGTAGTGCATATACATATGCTTATTTTGGCTGAATGGATAAAAGATTACTCTTTAAAGGTGAACTTATTGCAACTAGGTGTGCATCACATAGAGGAAAATGGAAAATGATTTCAATATGGTGTAAAATTGAATGCTGCACATGGGGCTTTGCGTGGATTTTAATAGAAAAGTATGACAGGGCCATTGTGGCAAGTTGAACAAAGGACCTTGCGTTTAAAACCACAATTTCATATTGGAAAACTGAAAAGCGCCCAAGATGATTAATGACAGTTTACTTTGGTTTCCTTGAAAACGTTTAATAGCGAGTCTTCCCACTGGTGATAAGCGCGTCAATTTCATAAAAGCGCATTGATCGGTTAAAATTGCCCATGCGTGCGAACCTATCCGCACAAAACACATTAACTTTTTAATTGCTGGGCGAATTTGCATGAAAGTTGTTGAATGAAATTTTTGACATGCAAAATGTTCCATGCATAGGCGTTTGTTGAAATGTCACTATGCGCTTTTGGCTGAATTAGTTTTTTTTCCAGAATTGTATACTGTAAATGCTGATGCCCAAACTTGGGTCCACCTTCTCATCTTTTGATAAAACGCCCAACATCCCGATTTATCAAAATTCCATCCCTCAACAACCTGACAAATGTCATACCATAATATCCCTTTTATCATGCACTCATGTGCTGCTCATTTATAATTTACTGAGAATGTCAAAAATATACTGGAGGGATGGAACACATTTTTTGCCATGGGCCATTTTGTTATTTATATCATCATTCGCGAGTTATATACAATTATCAACTTAAAAATGTAATTGCTATATTTGGGGAAATATGCTTTCCATGTTAGCGTCTGTCATTGTGATTGAGACTTTTCAATGGGGTAGACGTGGATACTCTGCTTAAGACATTCCTGCTGGGAACAACTATGACTGGCCAAAAGTTTCCATCTATGTCCCACTCCCAAAGTGTCTACATTTTAGAGCATTCTTAGCCTAACAAGGGGATTAAGATTCTCTGTATACTAACACATATTGATAAGCGAAAGAGGCGGAAGAAGGCAGAGGATTCTCCCCTAAGCTGAGGGGCGATCTGCTCGTTCTGGCTTCGTGGTGTGATGACTGGCAGT
>JAQGAE010005164.1:0-11625 GCA_034696685.1 Julus scandinavius
GGTGTTCTTTTTCTTGTAAAATTTGTCTTAATTTCGCGTGGACCACTGTACCCCATGCCATGTCCCACTGTGCCACGGTGTAGGGACACAGTGGGACAGTCTGCGCAACCAACTTTAATTTTTTATAGCAAAAAAACTAGTAGCTCTAAAGCGATGACAAAATGTATACATTGTATATTACTGTGTTATTCTTTTAAAATGCTACGAGTTAAATAGTTTTCCCCAAAAAAATGAATTCTAAAAAGTGTACCCACTGTGCCCCGGTCTCCCTTACTATTTCTAACAATTTGGAGATGTTTTGGTAACGAAATCTGCCATGCTCGATTTCTAGGAATGTCCCAATATCGTGTGATGGCGATCTAATACCTGCATTGGACATCAAACCGTGGAACGAAGAAATTTCAAAAAAAACAAACCACGGTATAAATCTGAATATTTCGCAGACTTGATACAAAAATAACCCATTGTTTTGAAAAGGAGGGGAAGTTTATCATACAAATTATGGAATAACTCTAGAGTTTGCTCGTCTAAATCCATTGTTTTGCAATATGTCTGACAAATTCGAAATCTCTTTTTCACTGTATTTTGCTGTATTTAATTAACAGTAAACTTCTTTGCGTTTGAAAGAATATTGTTTAACTTTGTTAGCGTAATGTTGGCACTAACAATTTAGCTCAATATAGAAATTCGAGTTCTGGGGCAATCATTCCAAAAAATCAGGAATAAATTTTGACATTTGGAAAGTGGAATATTAAGAGACTATAAACATACACAAATTGCGATTGTATAGGATTATATAACAGAAGTCCATATATGTCATCACATTTTGGGGGATATATGGCCCAGAATCTTGGAGTAGACTAGTTTGGCCATGAAAATTGCGTATTTTATGACAGATTCTGAAAGAAGACGTCACTTAAATCAAGTAAGTGAAAAACTTTTGAAATCGAGCCATAATTCATCGAGCTGCAGCGTTTTGAATTTAAAATTCCCGCTGAAACTTTCACTGTAAGAAGCTACGGCGCTGCTTAAGGAGGGTCATCCATTGTTTATGTCTGCTGCAGTTATTTAACCCCTTTTTTGCTTATAACGCGAGTTTTGTCCTTAACATATATCATTAGATTATGATAGAGTAGCTAATGGGGCGTCGATAAATATCCAAAACTGCGAAAATCAAGCTAGAATTGACGGATATAGAGCGATTTATAGTTTGGTTGATTTGTGGCGCCATCTGGTAACTGAAAACTGAACTAGAATATTAAATTTCTGAATTCTGACAATGTTTTTTCATAAAATGAAAGAGGACGTTACTTACGTCAAGGAAGTGAAACACTTTTGAAATCGAGTTGTAATTCATCGAGCTGCAGCGTTTTGAATTTGAAATTTCCGCCGAAACTTTCTTTGCATGTATACATTGACAAAACTATTAAACGACATATTTTAAGAAGAATTCTCTATTTATTAAAATACAGTAACCACGAAACCTGCTAGTACATGTACATGCACATTGTATTTACTTGCAAAAAGTATTCACTTATAAGAAGATTTTCTGTTCCTCCTTATATTCGCATAAGTGGGACTCCACTGTATTTTCAAACTTGTTACGTGGGTCCTCGTACAATACTAAACACAATACACCAGAATTTTCAGATACGCGATCTTCGTTTTGAATTATTGCGCCATATCGTCAAATTCTCTAAGTTTGTAATATTGTTCAATAGATGTCGCGTCTTCTCGCGGCACATGACTTGCATGTGTTCTTCAACCACGTGGCTCGTGTTTATTTAATAAGTTCGGCTGCTTTTATTGCGTCGAAAGAAGTTACCGAAGCAAGTTGTGTTTGATTTCTCCTCATCTAAAATGGTTTCAGCGTTATCTAGTACACTTCAGAGTGTTTATAAGTTGTCCACTGCTCTCGTGCCATTGATAATGATCTACGCCAGTCCTCCTGGACTCAGTAAGTCGACATTTCTATTGCAAGTTTTACTACTTAAAATGTTGTTTCGATAATTAGGTTCATGAGAGGAGTCTTGGCAACATTTGTAGGCAAATAACAACATTTCAAGATTCAAGTATAGTCGTTGTCATAAGTGGTGTTCTACGTATTAACCATATTTCTACTAATTTTTAACCTTCAAGGCCAACTGTTCATCGCAAGATAGCACTTATAAAGAGTGCTATGGTGCAAATGGTCTAATAGTTTTTCAATATTTTGTTTATTCCTATCAAGTTTCACTTATTTCACACCATATTTTCGTTGTTTTGCCAGTTTTCAGGCAGGCAGTCGGAATCCCAGGAAAAAAACACAAAAACAGTTGCATTGTTTATATTCATTAATGAATGTTGTAAAACACTGCATTGTCTAAATTCGTTTCTAAATTTAATAGAACCAAAACTACAGTTTTAATAAAGTATTATTACTGTAAAAACTTAAATTTTATAAAGTTGCAATATCGTCTTATATACAGCTCAAAACGTCAACACTCAAAACTAAATTTTTCTTCTATTAGAAATTGCTTTTAAAAGATTCTTAATAAAAATTTAGAATTAGGAAATTAGAAAGATTCTTTTATTATTTCATCAGTAGTTTTAAATTCTGGTAACATTCTTAGAACATTTGCTTGTTATAAATATTGATGCGAGCATTGACACAGATTGTTGTTTCGCACGTTTGTCATTCTAAAGACGTTTCTGTTTAAGAGAAAATATAATTATAATTTAAGTGCATAGATGGTGGTGATTAATATTAATCGGGATTTTTGAGTAAGCTTACAGATAGTTGAAATGATCCAAGACGTTTTATGAATTCTAAAAATTTGTCTGTACGCTTCTTGCTTGTTTATTGCTTTCATCCTGTGCATTACAGAAACGTGGATTGAATGCCACTTAATATTTTCAATTTTTCAACAATTTTATAAAATTTAATAAGTTGCCAGCATTTTCAACAAACCGCAAACATGCCTTGCATGCACGATTTGATATCGATGTTGTAAATGTTGGGGGTCTGCTGAGTACCCCTACTATTTCTTGGTCGTTCTTACAACATGGTCTCATTTTTGGGGGTTTTCGGAATCTACAGAATGTTGATTAAATCTGGTGTTGATGAGAACATTGTAGTCAGACTGAGCAGGGAACAGCCCTCATTACTAATCAGTAACATGATATCTGACTCAATTATTTTTCTCCTTTTCTTGCATTTAGCATTGTTTTCATGGCATCCTGTCCTGATGTCCATAGGGGTTAGTATGTCTTTTATTTTGAGTTGATGTAAAGCATGTATTCGGAACTTTTAGTAACGATAGTGATACTGCTACTAGGTGGCGTTTCTAATGGCTCAGGCGACGGTCATTTTTAATCCGGGCTACAGCCTGTTTTCAAGTGGCAGCTGGACAGCCAAAGTCACCAGACACTGGCAACTGCAGGCAATTATTATTATTATTTTTTATTAGTTATTAGTTCTATTTTATACAGTTCGATGATGAATTTTTGGTTCTTTGGAATGCACCCATACCTCGCTTTACGGCCTAGATACGTTCCGGAAAAGTTGGCCGTAAAGCGAAAAAGTCGTATAACGAATCAATTCTTTCTGCATTGTGATTTTCATTCTTTTCCCTTCTTATACTAAATGAAACCCATAAGTTGTTTTATTGTTAGCCAAATCCGACCTTGTTTGTGCAAATTGGGGTAACTTATAAAATTTTTTGGCCACTTTCCTTAATTACAGGCTGTATAACGAAACATTGTGGGCTGTAAATCGAAAAAGTGCCATAATTAAAAAGGACCGTATAACGAGGTATAGGCATAATTGAAAATTGTGGGCCCTTGCTTTTCCAAACACCTACTGCTCACAGATTTTGACCCTTGTGTTACATGAAGTGCTTTGTTATTGTGGCATGTGTAGCGGCGCTCATGCATATTTGCACGTGCACACATGCATGTGCACGTGCTTTTGTTTTAAATTTTAAAAATAATGTTCTGTTCTGGCTGTCAATAAAAACGGACGTTTGATTGTGAGTTCCGCAAGTTTCAAGGAGTAATTTAATAATTATAATACAAGTACTGACTTCACAGCATAAATCCAACAATGAGTGGGGTATTTACCGGTTAGGTAACTACACATTCAACACCTTGTATAGTTTAGCATTAATCTCGTTTTTGCTCATGCTCACAGATGACATTGAAGAACAAAACTAAACTTAAAGTGTTCATCGACATTTATTTGTACTTTTTGTCGTTCTAATGCAGGCTGCGGCAATTGTCGCTCTGTTAGCCGGATTCGCCGCCATCTACCTGAACAAAATCGTCCTCTCGAAGCCACATTTCACCTCGTGGCACGGCTTCCTGGGATTGGCAGCCGTCGTGGGTAGTTTGGGCGCATCTTGCGGTGGCATTGCGACGAAATTTGGCGTCAAGTTCCCTCCTCTGGTGCGTCCCGCTCACATCAAGTGGGTTCACAGTGTGGCCGGCACGGCCGTTTTCTCCATTGGCTGCGTTGCGCTGCTCTTGGGGCTCGCCTCCAACTGGGCTCTCGACAACATGAACCGCTTGGAGCGTTGCAGCATGGGAACAATGGTCGTTTTCCTGTTGGTCACCGTGGGTTTGTTGGCAAAGCGAAACTATCTCTTCAAGATAGTACAGACTGGAAAATAAATCAGCCCTATCCCGTTTCAGTGTTCCCTGGTGGTGTATAAGCCTTAATAATTGCAAAAATGCAATGATTGCAGCCCTTACGCCACTAGGGGGTGTTAGGGGAAGCTAGATAGTATATACCGAACTTCCGCGGATGGAAGAAAGTTGCATTGAGGAGATTTTAACGGTCCTGCTACCTCTTTTGAAGACTAACAAACGAAACTGAATGCATAGATTTTTTTTATAACTGTTTATGAAGGGCTCATTCCAAAGCGCCATTTTAAAATCAAGATGACGTACATCGAGATTCCAAAACTTGTTAATTTACTCGGAACCACCAGATGGGTTTCTGAATTTTCTGTCATTATTGACATTCATTTTTTAATCTCGTTTCAAATTGTGATATGAGCAGTTTTAACTAATTTATGGCGGTTGGACCAAACATACGATTACTCGTCAATTGGCTATCAATATTTTTTCCCTGTTACATTTTATTAGAGATTAAAGAGCAAGTTTTGGTCTGGGAATATATGGATTTTACTATCACTGTTATTATTATAATTATTATTATTAAATACTTTAAAAAATATAATATTAATTATTGCTTACAACGTGTCCTATGCTCAAGGAAACTAATCTCGTTTCATTCCCTGATCAATTTCCAGATTTATAAGCAATGAACACTTGGGATAATTATCATATTTTTCTAATGTAGAGAATAGGTAAGCGAAGTATTGTGTAAACTGCAGTTGTTTCATCATTACAATGTATTTGAAGCATAATGTGTTTTACTTGTTGAAGATATAAAATATATGTTTAAATCAAATATACAATTTCTTCAATATTCCTTTTTACATTTTTATCAAGGCAGTATATATGTCATCGCATTTTGGGGGAAGGGGGATATGGTCCAGAATCTTGGGGTGAGCTATTTTGGCTATAACAATTCCGTTTTTATCTTAAAAATCACACTTTTGCTTAAAAAAAGTGCATTTGTTTTACCTAAGAATAGAGTGATAATTCACAGAGGTTCAGGGTTTTAAATATTTTGTGGGTGGAAGGCGTTGAGGGAAAGATCAATCTTCGTCAAAATCTTATAAACGCTGTATCTCGGTTAATAATAGTTAGATTGTCACACGTGTTGGTGTTTTTGAAGCAAAAGGACGTCTTTTTCATAATCTGCAGTCAAAAATTCGATTTTCCAAAGGGAGTTTTCCAGAAATTGAAAAACAAGAACAACGGTTTTTGCGGTTTTCTCGATCATTGCTTTTTGAAACTTGAATTTCTTGTTATAGATAATGAAAGAGTAACTAATTTTGGTGTTGAAAAATATCAAAAACTGATGGATTAAAAAGAAGAAATAAAATGCTTGTTCAATAATTTTCGAAAAATTAGTTTATTAACCCATTGGTCGAATCATTATAAAAATTAATGAGATCCAGAATTTTTTAAACATGCGGATTTGATGTAAGTTGAATTATTTATATGAAAATGAAAATTATGAAAATTATGAACATGAAAATGTATTTTTTTAATCCAAATTTGTTGATGAATTAATGAAATTTCTTTCGTTGCACTTTGCGCCTCATCCATTTGCAAATTAATTGTAAATGTTTAGAGAGCAAACACAATGCGTCCCATTAATTTAATAAGCATAAAGTGGGCATTTTGTAATCCATTTCTCCTTTGGCCGGTTTCATCTTCGACGAAAAAAACGACCTAGAAAAACTTTGAATTTATGAGATTGCGTTCGTCTGTGATGACCAATGGCGTGCGACGAGAAGGTCAGCTCCACTCAATGCCTCTGGGTCAAAACGGTATCCACTTTTGTTTCCCTCTTCCTATTAGTTTACATTTTTAATTTTTTAGGTGGAGATAATCGACCCTCTTCTTCTTAAATTGTATTGTTGTTTGTGAATGTGGATGCACAACGACTGCAGCTTTGCAAATCGGTCTATTGCCAGGCTAAACTTTGGGTCAACTAGAGGATTATCGGATTAAATCCAATTTCAAGGTAAGAAGACTTTCATTTGGAACAAGTATGACTTGGGTGTATTTATCACTTTTAAGTCACTTTATTGTTTGGTCTTTATGGTGTACTTAAGGAAGAACATAATAAAATTATCACACTGCTAAATTAATAATCACCATCAAATTCTACTCCATAAATTCCTTAGTTTTCATATTATTTTGTTTTATATTACATCATAAAGTGAACACACCGAAAACTCAAAATGTGCAAAAAAAGCACACAAAATGTGTAAAAAAAAGGTGTGCACACATAAATGTGTTTTAACTCTTTAATGTGTAAAATTACCTATTTTTATGTTCAATATATCACATTTGGAATGTTAAAATGCACATATTGTGTGTTTTGCACATATTGTGTTTTTTGAAAACACACTACTTTGCAAAATAACATACTGCTAAAATCTAACATAAATTGCTGTGTATTATATCGAAAAATTACACCTTGATGTGCATAAATACACTGTTTTGAGTTTTCAGTGCACTACTAACGACAATGATACAGTAGAAAAACATTCAGTGTGGCCAACTGATGTTAATTTTTTAAGGTTGACAACACAAGTATTCTAGTTCAGAAATTTTGTATTGTTTTGTTCTATACCTGTATATGTTAATTTGCAAGGAAATGTTTGGCCAAAAAGTTCCAAAACACAACAAATTTACAAAACTATTTGAATATTTTTGTGTTTTAAATTCTTTTAACTTGTAAACTTATTATTTGGAAACTGGATTTGTAGTAGATTTGAGACAATTTATAACAGAGAATTGTGACTTCAATCGTAGTGAATTCAGCATTTTGCGAGTTTTATAAAACGTTTTCCACTTTTCACAGGAAAAATTCACAGGAAAAACGCCCAAATTTCATACAAAAATAACGTTGTTGTATATTTTATACTTTCTAACATTTTATAATTTTGGCTGAATGTTTAGTTGTACGAAATGCATCCTATAAATATCCTTATTACCTTTTCTGAATTTAGTGCCAAATAAATAAATATTGAAAATGATATATTACCTTTTTCCGCAGTTAATATCACAGGTGAGAAGGTCAGATGTAAATTATTTTCAAAAATTGCATTTCCTATTACTTTTATTATTGTTAATATTTGCAACTGGTCAGTTTAAAATCGAGGCGTTAAGTTGGTGCTAGCAAGGAGGGAGCATAACAGAAAGAAGTTTTGGATGTTGAAATAACTTCCAAATTAAATAATTAAACGATGAGTTATGCACATGTGAAGTATTTATTTAAAACAACAAGAAGGTATCAGAAACTGAACTTGACCAGAATTCCAAAAATGATAACATTCCAACAATAGAACAATAAAATTCCAAATAAGCACGAGATTAAGAACTGCATGTGCCCGAGATTTAGAACAACATGTGCACATGCACGTGAGTATGACGCCACGAAGTCTTCAAATGTGACCTTATTAGTTTACATTTTTCAAGAAAAACAAAAAACGTTCTCATTTATCAATGAATACGTTTTGTCACAGCACAAAAAAAACACCCTGAAAAATTGAAGTGACTAATATGTTAGATAATCAATTCATCTAGTTCCCCCTGGAATACCTACTTGTCTTTGACGTTTCATTTATTTCCTGTTCCACATTGTACAATTTGGGGATCATCCCCCATAATCGCTGTACATAAATATTCGTGTGAAAACTAAGGTGAAGGTGCAGAGGTGTAGGGAATGCTCTCACGAATGTCAATTTAGGTTAATAACTTAATGTCACATTGAAATGAAGTCAGTTGGCAAAGCACATTTGATGGTTTAATATAACGTTGTCAATTTTAAACACGATATTCGCGGTGGTTTATGAGAAATGACCTGGCAAATAGGACATTTGAGAGGTCATTGAGTAAATTTGCAAACAACTTGAATATACAAATCAATGTCATCATTGTGGAGAAATAATGACTTAATTCTTTGATAATTAATTATAGATTACTGCAGTGATGGGCAAATTGTACTCATGAGTACGAGTACTGATTACGATTACAGTGGAATCATACACTAGAGTTAAGTAGAGTACATGTAATCAGCAGTCATATGAAATGAGTAATCAAACTTGGGCTCATATGTACTCATGTGCAGAAGTACTGATTACGAGTACCTGTGAAATCATACTCCATAGTATGAATTGTATTGTAATCGGTAATCAGTACTCACAGATGAGTACTGATTTCTGATTACGAGTAAGGCGGATTGCGAAAGTACTGTTCAGGGAACTCAATTTATTTTAAACACCGTAGGTTTTATTACGAGCAGAAATAATTACAATTTTAAAAATTCGACAGGAATATGAGAACACAAAATAAAGGGAAATCTTAATAATTAAAGAAAAAAAATGAACAGAACATTCGATAACAAAAGATCATGTAGAAATGTAAAAATTAGGATAACAATGGGTTAGGAATTGGTTATGTCAAACATTCGTATTAGCTTTTAGGATGTCATTTCAAGTATTCATTTTCGTTACTAAAATTACTCAATTACTTACTTAAAAGTATTTCTATTCGTACTCGATTACTACATTGCACTCAATTTCAGATTACGTTAATACTCATGGTTTTAGATTTCGTGAATGCTCGAGGATATTTGTAATCACCCATTGTAAGTACATTTTTGTAATCGAGTGCATTGTACTCGTACTACGTTTTGAATACATTTGTATTCAATTACTTTTGTACATTTTGTATTCAAATTACTCTTTGTACTCAGTAATCTTTTACTCGTTACTCAAATACATCGATGTACCCAATTACTGCCCAACACTGTAGATTAGTGATACGATTTTTCTTTGTGTTTACTTTATTTTACAGTAAAGTTTGAAAAAAATGAATGTGAAGCAAATACTATTGACTTGCTTAATGTGGTCATGGACATCAGCAGAGACTCCTGCCTTTTTCGTAAAACGTCATTACAAGGGTGACTTGTTCGAACACAGCCAAGGGCCAGATTGCTCTCTAGACATGTGTTCTGTCCCAGAACGTCATGCAGTTCCAGTGCCATGGAAGAAATGCCAATGCCAATGTTTACCTCCTACCCCTACATTTAGGCAGGATACTGGGACATGTGTGGACAATGTTGACGGTAGGTGGCGCGCCCATTAATGAGAAATTTGACCAAATTCCCTAATTTCCCCATTGATGTTGTTCCTTTTTTTCTTTCAAGAATGCCAACTAGTGCCATTCCAAAGCCCAGTTGATTCGGAAAACATTCCTTTGGTTTCCATGCCAGATTCAGGGAAATATGTTCACCCCAGTGCAGAAATAGTTCTGGGCAGTAAGTAGAAATATATTTTTGATTTTTTTTCTTGAATAAAACATCGAGCCAATTTTTTTCAATCATTTTTCAAGAAGTAGCTAATCAGTTTAACGACGTTGTGTGTCACGTGTTGGTGGAACGTTATTTGAGTCCCAGTGGATGGCTGCCATTGCTCAATTTGTCCCTTACTGGACCTACTTTTCAGTTGGTGCATAACTCCAAGAAAATCTTTCTACAGGTAAGAATACAAATTGATTAAAACATTCTGATGAAAGGTGAAAGGTCATGATACACAGACCCAAAAAGGATGTTCTGAAACCAAGGCCGTATATATGGGGGAGGGGGGATAGATCCCCTCCCCCCGAAATCCAATTTTTTTTTACAAATTTCAACCCAAATCCGCCAATTTTCCGCGATTTTTGGACCATATTTCCCCGAAATGTGAGCACATATACTGCCTTGTCTGAAACACATTAAAATCTTGCCATGCCAGATTTGAATATTGGACAATTAAAAATGTTTGGACAGTTTAAGGCGGGGCTAAAGCCATATACCTGCCATGTATTTTTTTTAAAGACAGATTTGGGCAAAGTAATACAACTATGCACAATAAAAAAATTGTATTATGATCAACTTTATCAAATGAACCAACTAGAGCAATTTTTAAAATAATTTACCCTGTAGTTTTTAACAAAAAAATGTTTTTCAAAACTTGTGTAGTTCATCATTTTGATTTGAGGGGGCAGCACGTGTCTTACTATTCATCAGTGAAAGCAGAAAAATCCATTTTTTTAGGCTTTTTACTGAAAATATTCAGATAACACCTTTTCTACATGGTAGTTAATACTCTACTTGATGCTAAATTGCGGAAATACATCGTAAAATATGTGTATTCTTTCGAATTCTGTCTTTGAAAAAATACATGGCGGGTATAGATTCAAGATTCAAGTTTATAAGGAATTGTATAAGAGTTTCCTCGAAGTTTTTTCATTTGAAAAAAATAACAAACACTCTTTCTGTTGGTTAGTTTGTAGGGGGCGAGCAAGAGAGGTCATCATTGGACGGTCATCTCATCCTTGTGGAATTTTCTTGTAAAACGAAAAATAAAGCTAACATCGTGCCACACCCTTGTGCTGCTTTCCGCGTGGCTGGAAAACTATGTAGGTTATTGTGTTTTGGGGTAAATGAGCATGATGAATTCATTATCTTATGCTAGATTGAGTCTTAAACTATTTATTATTAGCAATGGTCGGTTCAAAAGATGTCTTGGTGGCTGTGGAACAATCAACGGGCAGGTGGCGCGATTGGATAATTATTGGATTGGGCGCCGGACTCCTTGGTGTTACTTACGTACTGGCCATCTTGGTTTATGTAGTGGTACGCAAACGCCATGAAAGGAAAATAGCAACCAGTTCACAACTTCAGTGCATCAGAGCAGAACATCGTCCCAGAGATGACCAGGAGAGTATGGTAATGCAACTTTACCTCAATTTTTACCTCAGGCTTGAGGACCTTCCTACCCTCCCCAAAGGCCCACAGGACAAGGTCCATATTTCTGTACTTTGTTTTCGGTATATCCCTGGTGAAAAAAACAATAGAGATTTCTATTGTTACTTGGAACGTTGTTTTCTATTGTTATTTGGAACGTTGTTTTCTATTGGTATCAATAGAAAATTTCTATTGGTTTTATTGGT
>JAQGAE010005165.1:0-11625 GCA_034696685.1 Julus scandinavius
AGTTTCCTATCGTGTAAAAACATAATATCCATGTTTTTACCAATTTCCAAAAATGACGTAAAGTATACTTTAGCCTGTTCTGGTTCCGACTTGGGACACGAGTATATAAATGAACCTGCCTAAAAGCATAACCTGTGTAAAGGCATATTTTTCACTGGTCTCAAGCGTATGCAACCACCAACATCTTTTTAGAGAGAATGGAAAAGTTGTTAAAGCGGTGCACAAGCCAAATCCAAGCCCTATACCTGCCAAGTATTTTTTTTCAAAGACAGAATTCAAAAGAATACACATATTTTACGATGCATTTCCGCAATTTAATATTAAGTAGAGTATAAACTACCATGTAGAAAAGGTATTATCTGAAAATTTTCAGTAAAAAGCCTAAAAAATGGATTTTTCGGCTTTCAACGATGAATTGAAAAACACGTGCTGCCCTCTCACATCAAAATGATGAACTACACACGTTTTGAAAAACATTTTTTTTAAAAAAACCACAGGGTATATATTTTTTTACAAA
The DNA here is from genome assembly GCA_034696685.1 of Julus scandinavius. NCBI lineage: Eukaryota > Metazoa > Arthropoda > Diplopoda > Julida > Julidae > Julus > Julus scandinavius. Next base: position 518 of record JAQGAE010005165.1, read on the forward strand.
ATTGCTCTACTTGGTTCATTTCATATGGTTGATCATAATACAATTTTTGTAATGTGCATAGTTGTATTACTTTGCCCAAATCTGTATTTGAAAAAAATACATGGCAGGTATAGAGCTTTAGCCCCGCCTTAAGACATCTTCAGACCTGTGTTAAATTAGTTCTGTGAATTCCCAGAAGTGGGGTAAAATGAGACATTCCATAAACATTACAATTTTACAGTAGATTTGACAGCTTTCGCTTCATAAAATTTCCATGTACAGACACTTAGTTAAACCACATATCCTTACAATTTTAGATCAACAGGAAAAATTATTGAATGCGAAAATATTATTTTAGTAGAAAGTGTCTTAATGCTCCCCAGTCTCCTTTAACATATGACGTTGAAACAGTTACTTAAATTAATTTTCAAAACGTCCCATGTGGGAGTTCGAAACAGCAGTCTGTTTGGCATTCATCCAGGTTGATAGATTTGTATTTCACACATGGCCACACATCGTACAATTTGAAATGGAAAGCGAATGTAGCGCAATCGTGTTGGGTTCATTGCACCAAACCTAAGCAATGATTTCATTTCACCCACCCTGTAGCAGCTGCTTCAGTGTATTTGTTGCTTAGCTCATTAATCGCAGGTTGTACCAACCAGGGTAATTGCTACTGAAATGTACTTGCACTCGAGGGAGCATTCGTTTAGCGAGCGACTAAGTCAACTAGTGTAGAGTAAACGTTAAGTGCCACTTAAGAGCTTGGTTGAAATGCTGCCATAGGCCCTATGGGCTTAACTGTGGTAGGTTCCAGTTTAGGACATAAGAAACACGACTGATCTCTATGACTGAACCCAACACATTCTGACAAGTTTAAACTGTAATAATCAACAGTTATAAATCATTTATAAATCGTTGATAAACAGAAATTGCTTGAGTTTGGGATGAGTTTAAGCCGCGTATCCACTGCGTTGAACATTGGACAAAAATGTTTTTGAACTTGGTATGCAGAAACAAATCGCGAGAAACATGTGTGTGCAAACTTATGACGCATTTTTGGTCCAAAAACGATGTTTATACAACATTTTTCCGATCGCTAGTGAAATGGTCCGGATCAAAGGAAAAAAATTTGCAATTTACTGCGCATGCTCAGCCAAACCACGCGACTCATACACAGCCTTTTGTAGAAGCGCCGTTAACTGGACGAGTTTGTTGATGAATTCTTGAACATTTTGATGGAGACAGGTCAGCATTCTTCAACATGTTCAAGAATACAATGTATCCGGTTTCTCTTGAATGTATGTATGTATGTTGTGTGCATGTTTTATGTTCAATGCAGTGGAGACGTAGCTTTAGGAGTTCGTTCGCTGCACCAAGAATTTGTGTGAACTGGTGATTCCAAGATATGGTTGAGCATCATCACCCAGAAAGTACTCATGTTATCAAGTTTTCAGTTTACAATAGAAAAGAACAATTTCAAGCTACAGATCAGCACTTTTGGTAAGTCGTTGATAAACAGCAAGAACAAAAGAGAACACATAACACTTCCTTGGGGCACTCCAGTATTAACTTCTTCCCAGTGGGATTGATTCGCAACCATCTATTACCACTGTCTGCTGGCCACTTGTCTGAATATGTGAAAGTATGCAATATTAAGTAAAGATTTTCATGTATTTTGAACGATTTTGCATAATGTAAATTTAGGGTACATTTTTAGAAACTCATGTAAGCATGATTTGCACAATAAGCCTATTTCATCTAATCGCCCCCTGGCAGCGTATGAACCTTTAGCATAGTGAGTATTACAACAATTCCAAAAGTAGCATCGTGGCTAATAAAGTAGTTAAAGCACGTTAAACTGGCTATTTCTGATGGAGTTACAGGACGCGGCCATGTTGGAAATGCAATTCTAAAAGTTCATACACCATTAGGGGGAGCTGAAAACCGGAGTAAGGTTAATCCCCTTCTTGACAGCATTTTCGAAAGTTCGGTCCAGCACTATGAAACACTTAAAAACTTAATAAAGAAACTTTTATACAGTAAAAAAACATTAAGCTCGTACAATGTGCACGATCCATCAACATCGAGTTTAATTAGAAATCAGTTTATATCAAGGCTTTCTACGAGAAATCGATATTGCTTATAATGCCCCAAAAAAAAAAAAACAAAAAAAAAAACAGTTGTTTTTAGTAAGGGAAATGAATATTTTTTATTTCGTCGAGTTTGCATTTCAGTGATCTGACATGTCAGAGTATTTCTAACCAAAACTTGCATCGATTTTTACAGTATTGCATGAGCAACACATAACTGCAACACAAGCGCCATCTAACGGGCGTTAAATGTAACCCAGTCATTATAAAAATATAAAAAATGTACTTCAGACACATTATGACAAATTATACATTGATGTTGTACACTTAATTGACTAGTTTCTATCGCAGAGTAAACATTTAAAGATTTTACTTCTATGATAAGGACATTATGGGAACAACCAATACAATGCATCATACATAGGTCAGGCAATGGTAAATGGCGATGTTTTTCTACATTACTTTTGTAAGAAAAAAACATAAAAAAACAACTTGAACCCAACTTCTAATAATTAACGAGTCAAAAACGGGTCCGAAATACACTCCTTGAATGTTCATAAATTTTACTTTAAGAAATTTAATACCTTCCTATGACGAATGCGACCTTCTCCATCGGGCAGCACGACCAACATTAATTTTTTTTTAAAAATCCAAGTTGGGACTTCAGTAAATAATCGCCTCCGCCAAAAAAAAAATGACAGAGGTCAACACCATTTATTAAATTTTATATCGAGTCTGTTCTTAATTGTATATTCAGAACATTTACAATAAGTGAGCAGGAAATTCGTCACAAAAACACCATGCTAAAGGTTCATACGCCGCCAGGGGGTGATAAAACGAGAATAAGCCTAACTTGCACGTGTAAATACACATCAACGTGCTTACTAATGTAGTATGTTGAATGATAATCTACATCAAAAAAAATCAGTTGATAATTGTGCAGACTCTCCGTGTAATAACGGAAACGTACAAGTCGCTTAAGTGACACATTGACCCAAAGAGCAAGGACAATGCAACGTTGTCTTTGATGTCAAACGCGATAATTATGTGCAACGTCAATTCGTGCCAATAAGTACACCATTTGTTGAAATATCTTAATTGAGTTTCAAAATGCTTGTTAAAAAATCCACCACCAACCTTGAGATGAATTTAACAGGAAGTCATGTTTGCGGGCCATATCATCTCCATAGAAGATTATACATGAATTGCATTAGTTTTGCGTGAGACATGTACTGCAGATGTAAACTGGGACACAATTGTCGAAATTTAATTTTTAAAAATCAACATTTAGATTTCCAAACTTGTAGGCGCAGGAAACCAAGCATTTCTCAATCTAATGACGACCATTTTATAACAGTCAAATAATATATTTCAATCGCACATAATCAGTAATAAAAATGTTTAAAAAAATCCCACCTATAAAATAAATACGGCGCTGGTTCAACATGTAGTGCAGAATTGCAAACCACTTAAAATAGAGAATAACGAGTCTCAAAACATAACATTTACCAAAACCTTAATAATGTTGAAACAAATTTTTGTGATATTCCAGACAAGTTGTGTCAGGCAAAGGGGAAATTGACACCAGAAGAAATGTGTCCCCAGTCCCAAATGTACTTTAATTTCGGGAATTTTCGGGAATTACTCTTAAATTTGTGTTAAACACCAGTTTTACGCTGGAATTTCCTTTCGAGGTCAGGAAATTTCCGTTAATCTGAAAAATTCTGGAAAAACATTAGGGAATTAGTAGCGAGATGGGCGCTTGGAAATTTATAGGATGGGTCTTTGTATGTTACAACAAATTTGTTGGACACCATACTTTAAAAAAGGACATCTACAGGGTTCCCCCACAAATAAAATGTGCAACTTCCCTGACTTTTCCAAGCTCTAAAAAAAATTTCCCTGACGAGAAAAATCGCATTTTTACTGGACAAAAATTACATTTTTACCACAGAAAATCAGGTTTTTAATGTGAAAAGTTGTGATTTTACTGCAGAAAAATCGTATATTTACTGCAGAAAAATTGGATTTTTACCACAGAAAATCAGATTTATAATGCAAAAAAATTGCAATTTTATCACAAAAAATCAGATATTGAATGCGAAAAATCGCAATTCTTCAAGTTTAAAAAGGTCCGAAATAGAAGAAATTCCAGATTGAAAAATGAGTGGAATTTGTGTCTGTTCATGACTTTCACCCTCATTCTGTCCATATGATGTCCACAGTCCAGCAAACCCACTTAAGTGTTTCAGAGTTCAACAACTTTCATATTGAATTTCCCTGACTTTTTCCAAATATTAAATTTTTCCCTGACTTTTCCAGGTCTTTCCAATTACCCTGACAATTCCAGGTTTTCCAGGTCTGGGAGAATCCTCATCTATGAGGGGAAGGGGGAAAGAGGGGGAGGGGTAGGCAGGGAATATCTGAGATAAAATGGAATCATTTTTTAAAGAAATTTATTGGGCCCTTACACAAGTTTACTTACAATTTGTTTCAACCTAGGTGGCGCTTTTTACCACTTGTCAGATACACCTACATATGTCGAGTTTAATATCATTTCACCTCTTGACCTCTCACGCCCATCTTTTAAAAACTTGTGAAGGGAGGAAACCACAAAGCAAACAAATCCTACAAAGTCAATCGCCAGGCAGGGGGTTTATGTTGGCGATTAAATCGGGTAAATATAATTTAATCCCCCTACCCCCTCCTACACCTGAAAACAGATTAAGTGGCAGTTGCAACGCACGCCACCGGATGCAGAGACATGTCCGCAATGGCGGGGTGTGGAACAACATGGCGGCACTTGACACCCACGTGCCCATACCACGAAAAACAAACAGGAAGTGTTAAGACCCGGGGGGTCCCCACGCATTACTGTTCACCTGAATCCCACTGGGTGCCAATCGGTCCTTCTAGGATGACCCAAAAATAAAAACCTACACTTGAAACATAACAAACCTAAAGCATATTTATGAGTTTTGACTAATTTGAAATTTAGTTCTTAATCATTCCCGATTAGATCTCGATCAGTAACACATCCAATGTGCCAATTACTGATGATTAAGGTATGTCACAAGATCATTGTTCAAGAATGCGTGGCTTATCTACGGTGAAAAATCAACCACACGCGCACGCGCAGATCCGCTTCCGTCTAATTCAACGCTACCAGCATTTCGGGGCGCTTTCAAGCGGTATTGTTAGGCTTGTGGCGCCATCTTTTGATTGGCATTGGAAACGAGAAATCAAAGCGCGAAAATTCAAACAAACTCACCAACGAGACGCTCTCCAGTTCTCCCAGCCATGTTCCCAACAGTTTCTGGTGGTCAATTTCGTAGTCTTCATGGTCACTGTCGGGTTCCGCCTCACTAGTACTGCTGTAAGTACTGTCTTCAGCCTCCATGAAACTCCTAAAATCAAAAAAACAATGAAAAATTTAATACTTTGGTAGTAGGAAGGGTGCCTAAATCTCACCATCTTTTGAAATCTGAGTTTTTAAAAAATGCAACATAGACAACCGTTGATTTAGCTTAAATATCAGGAAGCTAATCATCGAAAAATAAGTAGAATTCAGCATGCCATGTTTATTGCGAAGCAATTTTTTAACAAATATTCATTAGCTGTTTCAATTTTTGTTCCGGCATAAATTTTGTTCATTTCATGGTTTTTTAATAATCATTTCATGAATTACTTAATATTTCTATACATTTTGGTAACTAAAAGTTACTACTACGTTAGAATTACTTAAATTATAGTTTCGGCGTATACGCTAAACCTTTGTTCAGCAGAGGCGGTGAAACGGAAATGTAACGGCTAACGGCTAAATGTTAGAGATATCTGCGAAACATTGTTTCTAATGTGAGGAAACTAATGTGTTGTTTACACATTTGGATACACAGTGTTTACACATGGTTTTCGCCAGATTTATGTAACATGTTCATTAGTTGTTTCAATTTTTGTTCCAGCATAAATTTTGTTAATTTCATGGTTTTTCAATAATCTTTTCATGAATTACTTAATCTTTCTATGCATTTTGGTAACTAAAAGTTACTACTACGTTAGAATTACTTAAATTATAGTTTCGACGTAAACGCTAAACCTTTGTTCAGCAGAGGCAGTGAAACGGAAGTGCAACGGCTAACGGCTGTAAATTATTCGGCTTATGAGAAATTTCATAAAACGATAGTCTTCTGTCAATAGCAATTTCAGCCATGACACTGCCACAGCCCCTTCGTTTTTTGTTAGATTTTTGGTCTACAATTCTACATGATAACATTTATTCTCATTCAAAACTTGCAACTGGAAATATTTTTCCATTCCAGTTTCCCAAACATTCCAACAGATGGCGCGCAAAGTTATAGAGCTTCATGAATCGATTACCATTTGTGTTCTATACTGTATTATGCCATCCCTTTCAACATAATGGATTATATATAATGCAATGTCTGGTGGTTGTGGTAATGTGTTTCCAGAGTGACATATTTTCACAACAAGTAGAAAATTTCCGGGTCATTTCGTAGACAATGTCTGAATATACGCCACGAAAAATTAAAACAGTGCATGTATTTAAGAGATAAAAAATAAAGGATTGGCGGACCCACACGTTAATAAAACATGATATATCATTTTGCATAATTGCTGAGTTTTCATATAAATAACTCTTAAATATTAACTCTGTACAAAAGTCCTCATTGTTTTGCGATAATCCATATTGCTTAACGCTAAAGAATAGCTGTAGTCACGGAATCAAATTCAACAATAGTTAAAAACCGATTTTGGATAGAATGCAAATTTGCTACAAATTCATTCCGTGACTATATCTATTACTTGTATTCTATGTTGGGTTATTGCCAACATTATTTTTTAATAAATGGAATAATTGTAAAAAGTTACACAAATTTCAGTCGTGTAATACTGAGGCAAATTGCACTCATGAGTATTACGATTGCAGTAAAATCATGATTCTTCATAGTACGAGTAGAGTACAAGTAAACAGTAAGCAAACGAAATGAGTACGGGTATTATCGTAATCAAATTTGGGCATATCGTACTCATGGATATGAGTACTGGATACATATGGCTGTAATAGGCGGTGAAGATCAAAGAAAATCAAAAAAACATTGTTTCATGGTTAAGGCGCTCCGACCAATACCTTTATACTCCACGTGCATACCTTGACCAGCAAACAGTTCCTGTGTGGACAACTACATTTGGACAAACATCAATACACAAATATGTTGATGAAACAACGTTTCAACACCTTAGTTTGATGAAACTATTTCAGTTTCATGAAAAACGCAGTGTGTACTAGGCATAATGTGAATGTATCCTAATTTGTATTATTATTGGCTACACTGTTCTTATTTCCCTTAAATTAAGATTTTGTCACGTCTAAAAGAGTTTATTTTGTGTTCTCATATCATTAAAAGATTTATGAAGGTTTCATTTTAATTGTTTCTGCTTGTAATGAAACCTATTAATAGAAATAGTCTGTATATAGAGAAACTATTCATTTAAAATTCTTCTTTTGAAAAGCAGTAAAAACTCATAAAAGTACAAAATACGCACATCATCTCAACAATTTCATCTTTTTCTTAAGGAAATGGAGACTACAATTGACGAGGATAATAACTGAGAAACGTACAATTATCGTTCTCGTTAACTGACACTTTCATATAAATCGATTGGTTTACGATACTGCCATTTTTGCAGTTTTCCAAGTTAGTGGCACACATTTAACCCAACTTCCATTCCGTATAATTTCACGTTCGCATTCATAGCGTGACTTAAACAATGTGATATGCAAAAATGTGGTTAGTGCAGCAGTTTCGCACCGACCAATTGAATTCAGTTTCCATCTAATACATTCCGCCACCAAGAATACACATGAAAATATCCGCGTTCTGTGTCAGGAATCAGGCAGGGTGATTGCACCAAAGAGGCCATTTTTTTACGAGTTTTGAAACATTGAATTTTCTCAGAAATTCACAATCCAGCTAAGGAGGGCAAATATCAATTTGCCTAAAAACTAAAAATTCCCATCCGCATTTTCTATTGTTTTAAAGTGAACAATATAACTTGTTAAATAGTTTAAACCGTTTTATACAGAACATGATACGCTTTTTATCGAGTATAGACCACTAGAGCCAAGACTTGAGAAAATTGTACTCATAAGTAAGAGTACTGATTATGATTGCTGTGGAATCATACTCTATAGTACAAGTATAGTACATGTAATCAGTAGTCGTATGCAATGAGTAACATGGACAAATATGTACTCATGTGCAGAAGTACTGATTACGAGTACCTGTGGAACCTTGCTCCATAGTATGAGTTGTATCGTAATCAGATTAGGGTAATTTGTACTTATGGGTATGAGTACTGATTACGAGTATGGCCGATTGCAAAAGTATTGTTTTGGGAACTCATAATAATATTTTGTGAATATGAGAACACAAAATAAACCCATTTAGACATTTGCAAAATCTTAATAAGTAAAGAAGTAAAAATCGTGACTCATAATTTCAGATTACATAAACACTCAAGGACATCAGTAATCGAGTACATTGTATACTCGTATGTTTTGAGTACATTTGCATTCAATCGCTTTGTACATGTATTTTGTATTCAATTACTGATTGTACTCTGAACTCTTTTACTCGTTACTCAAATTAATTCAATGTACTCAATTACTGCCCAGCACTGCTAGAGCTTAATCACATAAAAAGTATGAATTGAGTTCCATGCGCCTGCGCACATTTCACTTCCGCCAAAATCAGCGTTTCCGGCTAGTTATACCTGGCTCACGGTTTCAGAAGGATTTTAATGTATAGTGTACTAACCCTACAACGCAATATTCATGTAATACAGGTAAAAGGTTCAATGTAAAAACAATGGAAACAAAAATTTTGGAACAAACTTAACAGATCGTTATATTTAATGGACAGTTACATATTCGCTGCATGCACAGACGATCAAGATATGGTACAAATGCCTCAGTTGGCGATGTATTTCTGCTGTCATGGCAACGGTGAAACATTTCCAACTATTGAATGTTTCCTTTCACCTTATTTGGATTTTAAATGGGACCTCATACTTTTTTTTTTAATAAAATTCCACACAAATACAAAAAAAACCTTCATCATATATTCCATATTCATCAGGCCGGTCAGCGAAATAAAGGTATTAAAATTCCCAACAAGACCTTACTGAATACCATGCAGTCATACATTCCATCCACTCTTTATTAATATAGATTCTCTGTAGAAAATCCTCCAAATATTTCATGAAAATGTTCCATCACACATAGAGCTATGGGCATATAGCATTTAATTAAACCATGCCGTCACGTGTTTCGACTATGGAACAAGAAGGCTGTGAATGCCTTTAATTACAGAACGAAATTGAAATCAAGACTGGTTAGGATCCATCAATAAGGCAAAAAAAAGCTTAAGTGCTAATTGCACAATTTTCTTAGAAATCCAAGATTAAAGCTAATGGAACTTTAAACCTGTTGTTTTTATATATGGGGATCATTATTGAAATGTCATTTCCTGATAAGGCAACCACTGGCTTAACGGTTTTCCAGAAAACTAACCACGTCTAATTAAAGGGCATCTCGATTTTTTTCCAAACTTTGATAGAGTTCAGGTTCTTGAATTTACATGCATATGGAACTTTACAGTTCAAAGAAACACTTCGTAAAAACTTACGATTCACCCAAATAGCTGAATGCACATGGAATTTTCAAGAAACACGAGGTTAACTTTCTAACCGAAGAACAGCTCCATTTTTTGTTACTTCAAATTCGAAATGATAATAAAAATGAAACTATACAGAAACGGGAAAAATAACCCTTGTCTGTCATATCAGGCGTACTTATCTAACAAGATCAATATTTTAGCTTAAGTAGAAGCAGTCAATGCAAACATTTCAGAGCAGAATTTAAAATGAGGGTGGTCCAGTAAATTTACTGGGGAAAAAAATCAAGCATATTTCAAGGACCTCTCCCACGACCAAGTATCACAACATTTTTTCAAGAATATCGACAGGAAATTCAAGATAAAATGTATAGTAAACGCAGTCATAGTTACAGTCAGACTTGGGAAAATTGTACTCATGAAAAGACAGGCGTACTGATTATGATTGCAGTGGAATCATGATACGTCATAGTATGAGTAGAGTACTTGTAATCAGAGTCATATGAAATGAGTAATCAGACTTTGGCAAATTGTACTCATGAACAGGAGTACAGGAGTACTGATTGAAATCTTACTCCATGGTTAGTAGCTAGAGTACAACTAACCAGAAAATGAGTACGAGTAGCATCGTAATCAGACTTGGGAAAATTGTACTCATGAACACGAGTACATTGAAATCGTACTACAGTGAGTAGAATACAAATAATTAGTAATCATACGAAATGAGCATGAGTAGTATCGTAATCAGACTTGAGAAAAGCTTACTCATGAATTTGAGTATGGTGGATTTTAAAATAATTGTTTAGGGAACTACTTTATACTTTATTACAAGATGAACAAATTAAAATTAAAGACGCGACCACGTGCCTTTAGCATGACTTGTTAAGTTACTCATTTTCATTACTCAAATGTACTCAATGAACTCAGTTATTGACTTAAAAGAGTATATTTCCATTCATATTCGTTAACATTGGTACACATTTCAAATTACGTTAATACTCAAGGACATTTGTAATCGCCCATTTTGAGTACATTTTTGAAATCGAGTAATCTGCACTCATACGTTCTGAGTACAGTTGCATTGAATTACTTTTGTGTTCTCATACCTAGTGAATGCATTTGGTACTTCAATTATTCTTTTACTCGTTACTAAAATTTATTCAATGTACTCAATTACTGCCCAACACTGGTTACAGTAAACTACTCGTAGAGAAAAATGGTGTAAAATGCAAAAATACAACTCGAAAACAATTTTTCATATCCTAAAGGTGGGACTTCACCGCACCAAAAGCAAAAGCAGAGTTTTTGAAAACATGTTGAAAAAGCATGTTTTTCAAAA
>JAQGAE010005166.1:0-11624 GCA_034696685.1 Julus scandinavius
CCAATGGCGAGTTGAACACCATATACCTGAAGACATAAATCGCACGAGTTTTGATTTATTGGATGATATACTGTCGAAATTTTCATTTTCAAGATTTTGCCTCTCGAGATTACTTTTAAGTTATTTTATATTTCGAGATTATTTTTTCGAGATTTTGATCTAGCACGGATAATTCATATACCGCAAAACGTGGATACACTATACTTATAGGGCCAGTTTTTGGTGTTTTTTTGGATTTGTGTAAAAACTGTTCAATAATTACGACCCTGAACTGACCAGGTCAAATAGTATCAACCATCCCCTTTCCAAATATGACATCATTTTTACTCTTTGATTAACAGGGTCAGGGATATTCCACCATGCAATTACTGGCCCAAAGTTGTGGATAACTTTGGGCCGGTGCATTTTTCAAGACATAACTTCATAGTCGAAAAAGTATTTAGGCGTTATTATTAACAGCGCGGTATTAGTTTTTCCTCCCGAGATGATAATTTGACTACATTAGCAAAAACACAAACCAGGTGTCCCGATAAAAATGGCCATAATTTAGAATATGCTGGATTTAGAATTTTGAGAAGTCACCATATATATACCGGCTTCAACTGGCTGAAGAATCCCCAAAGAAACCCGCTAAAGACATTCCTACTGGGCAAAACAATGTTCGGTCCAAAGTTACCACCCCTTTCCCAAAGTAACCACCTTTTACGATATTTATTTATTAAATAAACGAGGAAATCTTAAATTGCAACGAATATATATATATATATGTGCTAAACGGGGGGCTAAATGCGCTAATACAAGTAAAAAAAAACTTTTTATCTGAAGAAATTCCATTTTTTTTAACCCGTTACATGTAGCTCCCAGGTAAATATTAACATTGCGAGTATCATAGACCGAGAAAGTATTTACTTTAATCTTATAACTGAGTAAACTGAGTCTAGATGGGACCACAAGATAGCGGTCATCATACTGACCAGCCATGGTAAGTTCAAAGGTAAACGAAATTCTTAGACGAATAAGAGACAATAAAAATTTGGAATCATCGTCTATTTACCGAAAAAATAGGCCTGACGATGAAGTGTAAATAAAACCGAGGTTAAGAGACCTTTCTCTCACCTGCTCGTCCTTTTCAAGATAATTGGGGAATCTGCCCATCCGAGAGGGCGCCACACGGGGTGGCTGACGCTCGCAACTGTATACAAAACGAGTATTACAGCATATACGAAACTTCACTTCTAGACCACATTTTCCAAGAAATGTTATTTGCATTAACATTGATACCACGTTCAAAAAACCAATGTTAAATTTTTTGATGTACAAGTTTTTTGTCAGTTAAATCTAACAACTTGTTGGGGTTGACAATGAGAGAAATTATATATAACCCAATTTATCCCAATTTAGAGAGTAGAGCATTTCTGTCACACTCGCGGAATGTTGGAAAATACCCGTAACAAATCTGCATGGCTGCACTACGCTGGACCATCATTCCATAAAATATCTGAAATACCGTTTATCCCAGCATACTTTGATGGAATATGCTTTTAACAACGACCTAATGAGGAGGGTGAGGGGTCATCCTTTACCGAATGCACTTCCGTTTTCATGTTTCCGTACATGCAGTGAATGAAGTTGTATACTGTACGTATATTGTATATATTTATAATATATTTCTAAACTGATTTATCGATCGTAAATTTTGTGCAAATATTTATGCACCTCGCCACATCCGTCCTATTCTCTCCAATTTTCCTCTTTTTTTATTTTAAACAGTTTGCCCCATCATTCTTTTATATTTCAGGTTTTTCAGGTATAGCGGCGTACCTTATGGTCACCAACCACCAAACGTTATCCCTTCCTAATTATTTCTCCCCCCTTTTCGTGTTTATTTCAAAGCTGTTATAGTTATAGGGTGGTCCCAGCATTAAAATGAAGCCATCCTTAATTTTCTTCCATCTGGCGATGGTTTATATCCCTATCGGCTGCATATGGCGGCCGTGTCGCTCGTCAAGATGGCCGCTTCCCATCTGTTTTCAATGGAAAATATCCCAAAATTTAATTGGATATTAATATAATGCCAGAGAGGCGGAGGCGAGGAAGGGGGTTAAAGATGCCTTTATACACGGAAGAGCGTGCCACCAATTAACTGAATTTACAGCGCAGCTTGTGCCATTATGGAAATAAAAACGCGAGTATATCAGGCAGAATTATGAGCAGCCATCTTGAAAATCTTGTCTATAACGTACGAAATCTACCGGGGGTGGCGTATGCAGGTGTGCGAAACAAGAGTTTCTCTTATGCATTCCCTCATCATAAAATTGTTTGAAAAATATAGTACCATATTTCTAACATGTTCAACGCAAGATCGCAACATGCTGTCTAAACAAAAAAAATGTGAAATTTATAGCAGATTTTTATGAATTTAACAGGTTCAAACACAAGGGTTAAAATGTTTTACATTTATATTAACATCGGTGCATGTTTTTCAACATTTTTAAACGTAAGACATTAAAATGGTGTAACACTGAACAAAGAGAAATGTTATTATTTTTTTTTCACAATGAAAATGAAACAAATTAAGATAAATCAGGTTTTGAATAAAATAATCGTAAACATTTTCATATTTTCTATTTACAATTAATACCCTCCAGCAAACATCGTGACACATTTATATGTGTATACAAAACTCTACACTGCTTTAAAACAATGTATACATGCATATATGGTTTTGGACAGTTATTTAAATCTGCATATGAAGGTATACAAGTAAACGATTTGTTATGTATACAGTATATATATACGTACAGTATGCATGTATAGTGGAGACTGGGGAGCATTGAGACACATTTTACTAAAACAGTTTTTGCGCATTCAATAATTGTCCTATTGATATCAAATAGTAAGGAAATGTGGTTTAACTAAGTGGCTGTGTATATATGAACATTTTATGAAGCGAATTCTATCAAATCTACTGTAAACCTTTAAGGTTTGAAAAATATTTGTGGAATGTCTCATTTTACTCCACTACTTGGGTAAAGTGAGACACTTCATGAATTAAACAAAATTATGCAAAAAGATTATAATAATTGTTGGTTGCAATCTTTAATTCTAAAACATTTTCGACTCATTTTCATTCACTAAGCTATGTTAGGTGTACACAACATAATAATTATCGAAATTGACAACAATTTAAAAATTCAAACTCAAAGCTTGTCAAGTGCATGTGTCGCACCTTGAAACAAATCAGTCGTCTCGGTTTACCCCACACGCCACACACGGAGATTACCCATAGAAACATTCAACTAAAACGATATGTTTCTATTTCTCAAGCAATTAGATATGTATAAATTAGCAACAGATAAAATATCTGCATCAAAATATTCGGGTAGAAATAAGGATTTTTTTAAAGAAATAAATTAAGTTTATGGCACAAAAAACAACTGCTAAAAATTCCACAAACGCATTGCATGTATACTATCTGTATCTACAAGGCAGATTAAAGTAAATATCTCAAGCCAATATCCACAATTGAACTATTTAAAAATGTCCCTGTCTCACCTTACACCATGGCTCAATGCTCCCCAATCTCCCCTACAACACAGTGACACACTGTGCTATTTAAAACCATGGATAGTCTGATGTGATGTTTACAATGTGCAGGTTTATATATAATTTAAAATGTGTAGTTGAGTGTTTTTAAAATGATTATACAGCTATAGTATACACGTCCATGCAACTTTAGTATACAGGCTCAGCCTAACCTTAGTACTGACGTACCCACGCACCCTTTAACCCCCCCACACCCCAAACCCATCCTCGACTAAAAAATAAAAAAAAAGACTTAAAAAAATTTTGGCACGCGCCGTCTCCGTTTTTCTTAAACATTTTTTTTTCTTCAGTATTTGCATAAAATTAAACACTTTTCCTCTTACAAGTACCGATAGGGCTGACCCCACGGGCCGCCAGTGGCTAGACCATCGCGCCGCCGTCGTCCCGAAGCATCCGTCGCGTCTTCCGATACATAATTACGCCTCGCGTCCACCCCTTCCCCACCCCGGCTAAGCCCACCCCACAAAAAAAATTAACAAAAAAACGGTGTGGGTCGCGTGGCTGCAAGAACTACGTCACGGGTACAGCATAAGCGTGTCTGGCGACGCGCCGACCCTCAGCCTCTCCCCACGGCGAGTCGCGCAGGTGCTGGCCCTGCGCCTGCTTCTTGGCGGACGAGGCGGGGCCAATGGAGTGGTACGACGTCACGAGGGCCACGTGACTAGTTGCGTTTAAAAAAGCAGGGCCTCATGGGCTGAGCCATCCAGTAGCTTCTCAATCGGTGATACAGGGAACACGTAAGTGAGCGGTTGAACCAGGAAGACGTACACGTGTGCTGGCACCCCAGAACGGAGGGAGAGTGTGGACCAAGTGACAGGATTTTCAGTGACATTTGCGTGCAACCCAGTGTGGATCCACCACATTTTCTAAACTTACAAAAGTTTTCTTGCATCTTGTATACCAGATGCACATACGTTCCAACACTAACCCCAGCGTTGCTTGACCTTTGGCTCAAGCTTAACCCTGCTTGGGAGTCACAACTGACCATTGCAGTCCGGTGAGGACCCAATCGGATCACCATGTATCTCTGTTGCCTCGTGCTTCTCATGGTCCTGACGGCTTCGTGGGGCGCCGCTAAAGACCTGAGGGACGACGACGGCATGTCCAACTCGCTGTCTTGGACAGTGGACGACGGTGATCAGCGTATGAACGAAGCGCTGTCCAGGCTGCAGGCGCAAGTTGCCCAGCTCCAAGAGCAACGGGCAGAGGACCGTTCGGCGATGTTGCAGCTGCGGGAGTCTTGTGGTCAGCGAGCGGACAGCGGTCTGCCGGTGAGCACCGATGTAGTGCGCGGCTTCCGAACACAGATGGACGCCCTAAAGGCGGACCTGGGAGCTCTGGTGCGGGCCGAAGAGCGGCAGTCGGAGCGGGCGGTGGACGTCCGTGAGTGGCGTGCCGAGCTGGACAATGTCCACTCTGAGTGGCAGAAAGTACGACTGGACGTGCAGGCGTTGAAGGAGCGGCGGGAGGACGAGGTGAAGCGCGGCAGTCAACGTCGCAACAGCCGCGTGACTATCAAGTGGCTGCAGAAGTCGGTGGAGGAAATGAAGCGGGAGATGAAGGAGTTGGCCCAGGCACAGAACGTCACCCTGGCCATGGGTCAGCGGGGGCAGTTTGAAACGGGCCTGGGCTTGCTCAGGTCGGACGTGGTGGCACTCAGGAGTGAATGGGAGGAGGTCAGAGTGCGCCAAGACAAGGACGGTGCGGCCCTTGAACAGTTGAGGGTGGACGTGGACGCCGTTCTGCATCACCAGAGGGAGACAGCGGCCAGTGGTCAGCTCTTCAGGGAACAGGTAAGCAACTAGAAACTCACATTGCACTTTTATCATTATCAGAGATTTCTTACTTGAAAATGTAAACAATGCAGGTCTACCAACACATATACAAACACATCATTATAAAGATAGGGAATCATCGTTGCCCCCAAAGTTCAGACCCAAGGAAAGGGCAGATAGCTGAAGTATATGACAATGTGCATTTTATCCCAGACCCACGTCCCCCTCATAGACGTCCTTAATTTTTTTTGGAAAAGTAGGGTGTCCAGCTAATTTGTTGGAACATTCCGAGGTTTTAAAAATTCAAGTACATTTGGGACTGGGGTTACATTTCTTCTGGTGTCCCAAGCTCCCCCCTTTCACTGACCTTCCATACTAAATTAAACAGGAAAAATAAAAACTAAAAAATGCCATCGTTAGTGGACGTCCATAATGGCTTTCCCCTCAATCCCTGTCTACATGGTGTCCACATGCCAGCAGAACCCCCTCCCCTTCCTTCTCTTCAGGGCACCCTTTCTGAATAGCCCTTATAGTCGTCCATGATAAACTGAAACTAATATATCGAATGTTTGCATTATGAGAACATTCACAAGTGCGTGACATAACTGACGGGAGGCCTTAGTTCAAATTCAACGAGAACACCCCATGAAATTGCCGATCTCTGCAATATATCCCATTTTAAGTCCAGAAATAGGCGAAAAATTGAGTTTTGGGACAACTGGAAACAATTGACTGTCCCTAATGTGAGAATATTCACAGCTGCGTGACGTCTTTTATGAACACTCGTATGTTGGTTTATGGACACCTAAACATTGTTAAATGTCTGTGTAACTCGTATTTCGCAGAAACCTGAGGAAAAATTCTGAAAACAAATCTTTTTGAACGTGAGATTTTAAAGTGTTATCCGATAACCTATAGCTATAGGCTTTTAGGGCGGCCATCTTGAATATGGTCACCCCACATGTCACTTTCTTATTTTTAATTGACCCGAACCCGATACAGGCGAATGAATCAAAAGCAACAAGTAGCCAAGGACGAACCAATGTGAGAAAACAAAAGGATTAAAAAATAAATAAAAATATTGCTTTTTAATATTCAAGACGTATAGCCATGAACGTTTCGTCGCGCCCTCTACATTTGTGTCTCTTTTAGTGAAACAATGCTACTGCAGTGCAATTATTGTTATTATGCATCATGGAAGATACAATAAGAGAGATAATTATAGTGAGGAAATAAAACAATTAGCGAGTACGCCACGTTTCCCAAATGACTAAATTTGCACTGGGGTGGTCAGTTGGGGTGGTTGAGAGGAGAGGGGTGGGGGGAGGTCACCCCACGAACACATGTCCAAGGCCAAGGTGAGCGTCGCTCAAACACATGGCGCTCACGTTGACGGCAATGACTCCACACGCGTTTTTGTGTTAAAATAAGGAGAAGAATAGGGCGACTCACCCCCATCCCCCTAATACAATAGGGGACAGGGGAAGAATGAGGAAAAATGTTGCCAAATTCAAATCGAATGCCTAAGGGGCGTCATGGCGGCCAAATGGCTCGCAGCGCCACCTGCAATTTTGAATAACGTCTGCAGCATGGTTATGCACTGTTCTGTATAAGTTTGCAATACAGATTGTTAACATGCTGTCCTAAAATAAATCTCAGTTCAACAGTTTAGATTTAGCGTTTGGGGAAACAAACATTTGTATATAGTTGTTGTTGTCAACGATTACAATTTTTGTAGTCGGTAAACTAATGTTAAATTCAGTATTTGAGTACACTGAATGATTTTGAGTAATCCTGAGTACAAAAGTAAATGAATGCAAATGCACTCGATTACAAAAATGTACTCCGAATGGGCGATTACAACTACCCTTGAATATTAATGTAATCTGAAATTATGAATACCAATGTAATCGAGTATGAAATACATTTAAGTAAGTAATTGCGTCACATTTAATACATTCTAGTAACAAGAATGAGTAACTTGAGGGTCATCCTGAAAGCTAATATGAATTTATCCTAATTTTTACATTTCTACATTTTTTTTACATTGTTATCGGACTGTTCTTTTTTTCCTCTTTAATTATTAAGAATTTGCTAATGTCTAAGATAGTTTATTTTGTGTTATAATATTCATTGGGATTTTTTTTTAATTTTAATGTTTTCTACTTGTAATAAAACCCATGCACGGTGTTTAAAATAAATTGAGTTGCCTCCATGAGTATCCATTAGTACAATTTATCCTAGTACTCATACTATGGATTATGATTATGCAGGTACTGTATTCAGTACTCCTACTTATGAGTACCATTTGCCCAAGTCTGGTTAATTGTTTCCATTCTGCGTTCTTTTTTCATTTGTCCCATTGCCTGGTATTTCAAATCGCGTATAATTGTTGTTTTTCTCATCATTATCTCGTCCGTTTTTCACCTGCTCCACACGCAGCGCCTAGTCTTAAATTTTCGTCCGTCCTTGGCCTATCTCTTTGAGCCGGGTCCCTGCCTGAATATGCGGGGGGCCCGCTTAAGAACACTTTGCCCCGAGGCGCAGTGTACTTCTATGCAGTCGCTAGGGGGCCCCTTAACATGTTTCTATCGTCATCTTACAAGCGGAGTCAAGTTTCAAATTCAACAGTAGTATAAGCTACTCGAATTACACCGAAAAACTTCGACAGGGGGCGGCCTGAACATGATAAGATGGGTACTATTTTTGTAATAGAAACCTGAAAGAAATAAGGAAACGGTCCTTCATTTTATAAATACAAATTCTAATCACCCAGGGCGAAATTTAGTTTTGCTTTCTTAATTCTTGCGAATTTGTGCGTGAATGGAAAATGTGTCAAAAATATGAACGTCACATAGACGCATTGATTCTAACTTAAAAACATTTAGATTTCCACACGCTATAGATTGGCAGTTTCGTAAAATGTTAAATTTCTCTCACCATCTTTATAAAAAAAAAAAAGTTTGTGACGTTTTACTCATTTAAGAAATCAAAAAAATCAGTTTACTATGGGGCAAGTCAATATTTGAACCTATTAACGTCGACCTACTTTTCCGGCTGTTTCGTGTCTGCAAGTTTTGATAGACGTCAGAAATAAGCAAAGATCAGAATAAATTTTCATGTCATTTTCTTTATTTCTGAATCATTCTATGGGATTTGAAAAAATTCAGAAAAACTTCTTGTCTTTCGAAATATTTCAATTAGAGTCCGTTAATCATTACTATGGGCGACTTATTTCGACACTTTTATGGCCTTCCCTCCCTTAGCCTGAACTGGACAATGACTATCGCGATTAGGGCATTAAGCCCTCTACTTGTCCACCTCATCATTCCCAGTATGCATTTTATTATTAATTATAAATATTTTCGCTACTAAGTCACGTCTCCCCCAGTTATTACCCCTCAAACCTAAATAGGCCGCCATCTTTTGATGTTCTTAAGCCCCTTTTCCTATTTATTGCCCATGGTATTTATTACTGAGGCATACATACCCAATGCAACAGGCTAATAGTTTCATGAGCAACATGATGAGTGGGGAAAATCTACGTCTCCTCGGCCGCCATCTTTTAATTTCTTAAAATTATTCAATCAGTATTAAGTGTCATGGTGTCTCCATGAGTGTCATTGAGGGTTCCAAAAACGGTGGAAATATTACTGTTATCATAGTTATTGGCTATAATTCATGTTTTAAAGTAATCGTTGAATGGTACAGTGATAACTTCAGATAATCGAACCATTTGTTTAAAACAAACTCAAATTTGAAGGGTTTATTTTTTGGTTTTTTTAATTGATAATATTCTGAATAGTGCTTTTCTCTGCGAACAAAGGAGCAATAATTGAGCACATAAAATGAATTTGAGCAACGAGTAAACGTGTACCGATTTCAAAGAGCATCTGAATACAAAAAGTATGAGTTGTGAGTACACAAGTAATTCGATGCAAATGTACTCAAAACGTATACGAGTACAATATGCATGCACTCGAGTACAAAAAATGTCCTTAATGAGTGATTACAAATTTCCTTGGGCATAACTTGATCTGAAGTTGTGAGTAACAATGTGATCAAGTATGAATACTTTTTTAATACATTTGATTAACGACAATGAGTAACTTGAAATGAGGGTCATTCTAAAAGCTAATATGAATGTATACCAACATTTTTCCATTTCTACTTATGATCCTGTTGTTATTGGATACCCTTTCCTTTTTTCCCTTTAATTATTAAGATTTTTCAAATGTCTAATATTGTTTATTTTGTGTTCTCATATTCATTAGGATTTTTTTTAATGTGTAATTGTTTCTGCTTGTAATAAACCCTATACGGTGTTTAAAATTGATTGAGTTAATTAACTTCTGCAATCCGCCATACTCGTAATCGGCACTCACATTCATGAGTACAATTTACCCAAGTGTGATTCATTGCAGGATTATGATGCAGGTACTCGCAATCAGTACTTCTGCTCATGTTACAATTTGCCAAAGTCAGCAAGCGCGAAGTCAATGCTCCTTGTTTTAAAAATATACTATTAGAAGCATGACTCAAACCGGTGCAATGTTTTATTTTGCTTTACGTTTTATGCTAATAAGCGCCATTTAAGTTCTAACGGCTATTCCCACGGCACTTTATGAATATCTGTTTGGTTTCCATCAGTTCCCATGCAAACGTGGGTTCGAACCCTCTTTCCCTTCCATTAATTAACAACAATCTCATTGTTCCTCCCCATTATCCAAGTCGCCATATTGCAAATCGGTCACCCTGCCGTAAATACGGCCCGCTTATTAATAGGCTAAATGCTAATACAATGGCCAGCGACCCCTTGCACACGCGCCTTAATTAGCGTTTTATGTTTTATCGATCTCTTCCGGTCACATTTTCGCCGTTTTGTCACATTTCAACATCGCGTGTTAAACGTAGCTTGACGAATTTGGTACCCAATTCAATCCCCCTTCCACACGTATATGAGTGACACCCCATCCACTTCCTACCAATTTTTCGTACTGTAGGGGATACTGGCGAACAATGAGACATGGGGTAAGGTGAGACAGTGACATTAATAAATAGTTCTATTGTGGATATTTGTTTGTAATATTTAACCTAAAATGCCTTTACTTACTACTATATAGCAACCTATGTAGCAAACAGATAGTGCATGTACAAAACCTTTGCGAAATTTTAAAAAAGTTTGTTTTTGTGTCGTGAATAGACCTTTCTTAGAAAAATCATTGTTCTTTCTTTACCTGAATATTTTGTTCCAGATATTCTATCTGTTGCTAATTAATACATATCTTCTTGGTAAATAAATAGAACCACCCAATGACGCAGAGCAATAGAATCTTAGTTAAACCACATGTTCTTACAATGTTAGATCAATATGGCAAATATTGAATGAGCAAACAATGTTTTAGTAAAAAGTGTCTCAATGCTCCCCACTCTCCCCTATATTTTAGCGGGAAAATTTCCATACATTCGTCAGTAGCCTATACAATATTGCCATGAGATAACTGAAATAGGTGTTCCTCCAGGATCCGTTCTCTCCAGTGAGATGTCCAAGGCACGTGCGATCATTTGGGTCAAGCGCCTATCCCCTTGGGAATCGCCATTTTATTATTAAACAGTCATTTTCCAAACAGAATATTCGTTAAAAATCCAAGCTATAGAAGCTGGGCAGCGCCCTTTCCTTCCTCATTCCAGTGCCCTATCATTATGAGTCCCAGCGCCACCCTAAGTGTGAACACGTGCACTGCGTTTAGTCCATTCCCATAAACAATACAAAAAAATCCTGAAAAATTCCATTTTTTTCGATAAATCTTTGAATATTGAGGCGCCTGCTTGGAACGCACGTGCATTTTCCCTAAAGTTCACCCTGACACGAATTTTGAGAAAGCCAAGGATACCACACAACGTATATATGTAGTATATCATTGTAAATTACGTAACTGATCAGGTATAATGACATCAACAAACAAGATAGGCGTATAGAGCGTTCATGAACGCATACACCACATAATGAACGTTATGCAGGGATTGGGCTGTATGTTTCAGTCATTCTGTTTTTCCATTTAAGAGGTCTGTCCCAAAAGTAAGTGTACTGATTTGCCTACGAGCGACTAGGCCATGTTACACGTTATTTGTGCATATCGACGTGCCCGTAGAGATCATGGCTATGAATAGAGAGATTTAGCAAGAAACGTACGTTTCACTTACCGTTAATGTTGACCTTATGTGCGCATGCTCTGTTGAACG
>JAQGAE010005167.1:0-11621 GCA_034696685.1 Julus scandinavius
ATTGTTGGTGTATGACAAACTTTATTACTTTTAATCCTGTGCTATTTACAGCTAGTTTTTTTGAACACTTGCATAATTTCAAGTTTTGTGGTTTGTGATATTAAAGTGCACAATGTTTGGTTTGATCGTAAAGTTGGAAGTTTGAAAATTCACTTGGGGAAAATCGTGTAAAAGTAATCAGAAAAATCCATGTTGGTACTGTCATGGAAATATTTAACAGTCCTCAGTCTGTCTCGTTGAAAAGTCGTTATTTTAAGGCTAAACTTTAGAGGTGATTATTTTATGATCCACAACCATTGGTCATATGGAATAGGTCAGAATACCTGACAGAGGTCTCTCGCTGTACTAGCAGAACTAAAATGTATGTTGTGTGTGATTTGAATGCACATTTTAGTACCTATCCCTGGGCTTGTTATAGTAGAATATGACTTATAAACATTGAACAAGTTGCTTAGAAAATTTACTAAGCATTTAGAAATATTCCCTTTTTGGTTGTTCCTGGTACAGGAAAAGCTAGCTTTGATTGCTAAAGCTGGCATACTTTGTAACTTTAACCATGAGTAGGTACTTCCATTATGTTTAAGCTAGCAATTGTTATTCAAATAGCATTCATTACGCATTCTGATACACGTTTAATAGCAAGATAGGGAACATCACAAAGCCAAATAGTCGAGCACAAATTTATTTTAAGGAAGTTGATACATTAGGAGCAAGAAATCGAAAAAAATCAATTACACAAACATTGTCTTCGATCACATCGTTAGTTCCTGTAAAAATAAATTGTAAATTAAACACTGTTACAGCAAAAAGAAGTGTGCTGGACTTTTTTTTTTGTTATTTACCATGATCGCATTCACAATGTCGTTATTATTATTTTTCAGGGCTTTGATGGCTTTTGATCTGGAGACGTTTGCTTGGGACATCACCAATTCAATGTCCTTTCCTTCCACTCCATTGTCATCAATCTGAAAACAAGGGAATGAGAAAGGAACACATACTAGGATTTCTAAATTGGATTTGGCAACTAAAAAGACACGAACCTCCTCCTCCTCTTCGGATTCCTCTTGGATGGGGGCATTAGAAGCGGCTTGGGTAGCTTCACCCATTGCAGGGTTCACCTCTGGCGTCTTGAACTTTTCAGCAGCTGCCATCTGAGCCTGCTGACTGAGATCCTCGATCTGGAAGTGAAAATAAGTGTTGAAGATCTAAATTCTTCATGGCGATATTCAGTGAAAAGTGTGTATTTGCAGCATGCATTGGACAAATTCCAAACTAATAGACCGCCTGCCATTCCTATGCCTAATGCAAACCAACAAAGTAGTGTTTATTACTTTGGCTTCACCAAACACTATATAAGTGTCTGATGCAGGGCTTTTGTAAACATCTGGCTTGTTGATGACGAAGAGAATGTTCTTGGACTTTCGGATGGTTACACGGCCAACACCAACAACCTGAAGAAAAGATCAAACAAGATTTATAAAAGGTAAGACTACACTTTTCAAAGATGACACCATAACCCTTCTATATACTAACCTGCTTCAGGCCTAATTTTGACATGATTTTGCGAGCTTTTTTCTCGCTCCTGCTCTGTTTGGCCTTGCTAACCAGCTCTTCGCTAAACCCTGCAGCTTGTGCCAGCTAGATGTAAAATATCCGCATGTGAGTTAGTTTGTACGAGTTTAATTTTACTATTAGAAGTTTATATAATATGCACTACTTACTGGGCTCACACCCGCTGACCCTTCACAGGCATGGTCCTCTAATTCTGGAGCAGAATCATCACTGACAGAATCTGTTTCAGAGGCACTGCCACCATCACCTGTTTAGGTTATTAAAATATTTTTTAAAAACCCCATATGTTATTAAGATTCAGTTTAACACGATGCACCATGTGCATAACGAGGGCAACGATACTATCATTCTATTCTTAAATTTGTGGTCTTTTATCGAGATTAGTATATTATCTACCGTCGTAGTGTTTCTTGTCGTCCACCTTCAGATCCTCCAGCAATTTTTCTACGCTCTGTTCAGGCATATCTACAAGTTTAACAATACACAAACTATATTCATCCTTGAACACTGAAACAAGGGAATCCTATATGATTCAGCAAGGCATGGAAGTATGATATGCTCACATGTATGCGAATAATCGCTTGAAATTGTAAACTTATCATAGAAAAAGATTAATAGATGTATAAGGATTTAATAGTTACCTGTATTTACTGGTAAAAATTAATAGTTGAGAATGATGACCGTGGATTGCACGAGCTGATTGAGATTACCAGAGAGGGTCCTCCTACACCGCCATTTAATTGTCTAACTCGCAGTGCCACCTATCGGCAATGCGACACACTAAATGTTTTCTCTTTGTCACGAAAGTTGAAGTAAATTTTCGATGCTATTCCAATGCGAGTTGCGGTCATCTTATGTCATGCAAGACTACAATTGCTCAAATTGCGGTTTCAAATTACATACTAGGTGGCCATATGCTCAAAAAATTGCGCGCGTGCACGCAAATTTGCGATTTAAAAAAAAACGAAAACTTTAACAACACATAAAACTACATTATTTTTTAAATCTTACTATATTATGCTTTTTATTAATATCCTCTTTTGAACAATTTAAGTTAAACTGTACTAGCTGGTTAAAGTTAGACATGCAGGTACTGAACATTTTTCAAAAGTATACATTTAAAATAAAATTTAAGCAATTTTCTCTTGTATCTAAACAGTATAAAAAATTCCACTTTAGTGACTCGAGTATGACATGACTTGAATGGATATTTGGCTTTGTAAGACATTTATTGAGCGCTTATAATGATAAGCAAATTAATATTTTTTTTTTCAATTTCATATAAAAGTACTACGAAAAAACATTTAGTCACAAAACATAATTAGATCGCACTCCAGTGTCATTCGAAAATCAATTATGGCAGAAAGAGTTTATTCAAATTGGTGAGGGTCTCTGTGACTGCAATAATTTTAGATGATCTCGTAAGTTTTGCATAAAATCCAACATCACTCCAGCAAGTGTCTGGTCTATTAGGTATTGAGGTAGCCAACCCTATAAATAAATAAGTATATTCAGTTAATTTGTGTGCAGTTTTGACTAACGAAGTTGAAATTTACTTTGGTGTCATCCACTAAGGACGTCCATTAGTTAGGTGGGAGAACAAACCTTTAAATCAGTATGCAAAAGCCAATGGAAAGTGCACATATTCGGATCCTCTGTAAGACACTCCATTATCCAAGCACATGGTCCATTGTCTCCCCTGTTTTGTCAGCAATGCAACAAAAATAATATGAACTAATTTCACATCATTTACGCATTTGAAATAACGTAAACAGAATTACCAACCTAACATATGTTTTTTGTGGTGGCATTGATTCATGTTGAACAGAAATCCCTGCAGAAATATAATCGCCACCACGCATTTCCCACATGCGTAAGTTTACGAAATCTCTACATGACAAAATCAAATTCGATTTTCAGAAATTGAATATGTTTAGCATGTTGTTTGTAATGTTATAAAACTTGGTTTGCCAATGAATTTACCTGCTTGATACTAGACCACCACCTCCTTCGGATGAGATATGATATGTAATATCTAATTTCTCATCTATAGTTTGAAGAACCTATAGTTTTGCCATGAGAATAAACAAAGGCCTTTAAATGCAAATCGATCACATAAATATAGCAAAATTTCATTAAGGACGGTTACCTTGCAAAATTTAATGTTAAGGTTCCATGTGGGAGAACTCTCTAAATTAGTATGCATTTCTTCAAACACAAGTTTAGGTGAAGCCGATATCTTGCCCTAGATCATACAAAAAATGAATCAAATGTATTGAATGATGACCAAAGCTACTACGCATTACAGGAATACATGAGATTTGCTAACCACAAATTTGTAAATTTTCTTGTCTTTGAAACCCTTTTTGCTGTATATTGTATCACTGTTTCGCATACATTCAACATGCCAACCATCAGAGTTGAGCTCATTGTACGCCATGATCATGGCTTCTTTTGCCATTTTTCGGTAGCCCTCCTGGTATCATAAAAACAGGATACATTTTTATTTCATCGATAAAACCTAAAGAAAAATTATACCCAATAAATCAACTCAAAACCCACTCGTTCAACATATGAACTTGTATGCCTTGCCTCATCTTCGGACCCTGCATGATGGAAAATAGCAATTAAAAGGAATCGAGTAATGGTAGTCCATAAATCAATTTTGGTACTTACCTGCTGGTGAAGCCATCGGTGAATAATACGATGAGCGTCCAGCCACAGATTCAACATATGCCCCCAGTAATGGAGAACGTTCATTAAATCCATGCCGCACTGTTGAAAATACAATTATCACAATAAATGCAAAGAAATTTCATGTTTGCGGTCCATTGAGGTTCATTACCTGCAACATCCATGGCTTGCTGCTCTCTTGGAATAACTCTGAAATCGAGCAGCCAAACCTCACCCCAAGCCAATATGAAAGAACAGAGCAATAAAAACACCCCAAACGTAGAATTCGCCTGAGCTTTATCCCACTGGAATTATAAAGTTGAACAGAAATGACATTACGATCATTCCAAAAAGTCACTATTCCACCGTCAACAAGCACGATCCTACGTACATCGAAAAAGAAGACCTTGCTGACGAGAAAGGCACTTGTTCCCAACGTTGTTAACTAAAATGATATGTAGTATTGCTCATTTTGACTATTATCAGACTATATATATAAGTATATAACATAGATATGACATTTTGGAAATCATGACTGGTATACTCACGGCAACAGCCCACCAATGATTTATGTGGATCAGCCCGTACATCAACAGCAAAGTGATGCATCGAGCAGCAGCAAGCATCTATTTTAAAAGACAGAAACTAACTTTAATTAAATTAAAAGGCTGGCGACCAGTATGGATCAGGAACTGTCAATGCCATGGTTATAATTACAATAAGGTCGAATAAGGACGTGTGTATATTGTACTGCAGCACTTCATTCTTAATGTCGTGTATTAAATTGTGATTGACCAGCTGGAAAAATCATTTACTAATGAACACATGAAAACAACCTCTGGACATTTCATCCATATCAGCTGACATTGACTCACCACTAGACAAATTAGCCATAATAAAACTGTGAACAAAACGTCGAATGTTACGAATAGGCAGAAGAATCTTCTAACTGGAGATAGTTGGCCTTTTTTGCCTTTGGTCCCAGCAACCAAATGCTCCAAGGAATTGGAGTTTATAGGTTCATGGTGCAAGTTCGGATCAGCTGGATCGTGGTCCGATCCATACGCATTTGGTAAAGTTGCCATTGCACGTATCACACATAGAAGCATTCAAAGTCCATTTCCATTGTTGTTTATTTGTCTGCTGCAATAATAAACAGATTGCCGATAATTGTTATCCCGTATATTTCACCATATACCAACCGCCCATTTGGTTTTAGCTAGATAGATCGCAAACGTCTGCTCAAGCCCCGGATCAACCGGACGTAGGTGGGGTAACGATCGGTAGCGGCAATTTTCGAATATGTATCCGCCCTTATTTCAGTCATATGATCACGTTGGCACGGCTCAGACGGTTCTGTGGTGTTTGCAACCAAAGTTGCCCTTGTTTTAATTAGTTGTCGCATCATCGCCGATCCACTTTGCAACTATATACTTGGTAAGATCATTACACATTTTATTCCAATTTCTTAATTATTATACAAATCAAGTATCCATTTTAATATATATTATACCAGCTATCTTGAATAGTGCATTACTGAAATTGTCCATTACTTCGAGCTAAGTCAAGGCGAAGAGGGTATTTTTGGTCTATTTGGGCGGGAATTTATACTTTACCTGGGAATTATTAATTCGTGTTAGAACTCTTCAAACGTAAACATGGTCTCGAATTTTTAATTTGAATCCTTTAATGGAATACCGAGCTTCTGGGCATGCGCTGCAACGCGGTTCCAAAGGACAACCCGATTAAAGATGGTGCAAATTAAATTTTACCATGATGTGTAGGTGTCCTTGAAAGTGGTATTTCGCCTTCCGTTGATCTTGGCTATATGTCCAATGGACTTTTACCCCTCTGAAGTACTGAGTTGAATTAGCGTTCCCAATTCTTCTTTGTATGCATATTTCACAAAATTTCAGTAAAAATAATTGAAGTGGTATTGTTATGTTGGTTCCCTAGCTAATGAATCACATTGTTTGTTGGGCATATCAACCATTGGTATAAAATGCATAGTTATTGCTTTTAGTATGTCGGATAGACTGTAACACATTTTTTCTTCACTCATTATCCATGGGCTCCTTCCACCCGCCAACTCAGTTTGTTTTCTGTCCACGTTATCCACCCATACTTGGTAGTGTACCACATATTCAGAATACCAAGGTTTTGACCTTCTGGGAGTTGGCTTTTCTGCAGATTGTATCTTGTTATAGGGATAATATTGGTAGTAACTTTTTCACATACAACTAATTTGCCGAATTTCGCTATGGCAGATTCTTCTTAAACTTTGGTATTAACAACCAAGCTTTGTCTACGAGGAGACTATGTACAATGTATGGGCTGTGATGCTGATAGTGGCACTCCTTTAGCAGACATAATATTTTGTTAATTCTGTACAATAGCTCAAAGGACAATTTAGTTGTTAGCAAAGTTTTTTTGGAAAGCATTTTCAGGTTCATCAGTTATTCCTAGGGGGCTGTAAACTTTGTGTAATCTCTGTGACGAGGAAGTATTACTTGACACCTTATAGTCATAATTGGTTTTACATGATGTTAAATTTCCTTAATGCTTCTCCTTAAAATTAATGGAAATCGTGGTTCTTTCTTGTTACTTAAGAGCCTTCAAGAGGAAGTTTGGTTTTTAGATCTTCCCAAAACAAATTCACATATCAAGCACTGGTGTTCTACCTCAATATTACCACAATGTAGTTTTTAAAATCAACCAATGTCTAATCTTCACCAATGGAAACGTTTAAAGTGAATTCGAACTCTTTTGAGGTCTTAAATGCTAACGTTTACTAAAATTATCTGATAGGAATGGGCATGAAAGCTTGGCAGGTGTTCTGCATAAATGTTTAATTCCGGACCATCTGGAAATTTCTGTCATGGTAAATGCCACTAATTTGTTACGTTTTTGACAGATTCAAACTATGCACTCAATATGATTTATGTTTTAACATCAGCTTCTCAAAAACAGTACAATGGAATTATAATATATTGTTATGGGTTTAGTTTGCTAACGATCGATATTCATTTCTAACATAATTAATCTTTATTTTTAAAGCTTCAACCAAAATCTTATACAGTTTAGCTAGTGCAAATTGCAAAAACTCATCACAAATTATGTATTACTTTCAAAACAAAAAAATATTAAAAAAAATTACTGCAAATTTGCCCAAGTAAATTTGTTTGATAGAACAGATTGAAAACATGATACATTATTAAAGCTAACTTCCCAAATCTGAAGTGTCCCATCCTTGTATAAGTGTATAAAACTTTCGATACGAAATTAGGACCACTAAATCGAATCAGTGCTGATAAGTTTATTTAGGAATTGTTTAACGCCCAACGAGATAAGTGAGATGAAACGTTAAGCATTTATATATATACAAAGGCTTTTTTTTTGCACTTGCTCTACCTTTCATCGAGAAACGCTCGTCACCATTTATTCGTACATTAATGTTTGTTCACACTCATACACATCACAACGGGTTGAAGTGTTACTAACAGCAAGCAGTCCTCCTTTTACGCTTGGCGATAAAGATCCTAAAATTACACGTTTTACAACTTTGCCCAACTTTTAGTTAATAAACAGCTGATGAGAATGGGCAAGCCACACATCTATCAATGGATGGGAAAATGGCTGTTAGGTAGTTTTGGTAATGGTACAAAAGCAGCTGTGAGAAACAAATGACAGCTATGTGCTCCAGGAATGTACCACCACAAAAACACGCACACTATACAAACTTCAAAATGAAGCACCTTAAGTTGAAAATGAACGAATACGAACACTAGAAATCATTATCTTTTGGCTAATTTGAGAACTATGCTGTGACGAGTGGGGCTTTTGTCTTCGGTGTTTATTACTGTGGGATTCCAATCTGTATCCTCTAATGAGCTTGACGGGACTGGGTCTGGCACCATGAGAGGTATTTCCGGAATCCCGTTCCATTCCGTATCCATGTCTGCAGGAGGTCCGACTAGCGAATGTTCGTAGTCTGCTGTTTCCTGGAGCATTTGTTCAAAGTCTTGGTCTTGCAAAGGAAATGTCCGTGGGTCCCATGGTAACACCGGAATCTCATCGATAGTAAAATCGGGTGTGGGAATGCGCAGATCGTCCAGCATCCGATCTCGCTTCGATAACGAGGTCGTTCGGCGTCTCGTGGACAACTGGGAAGCTTCCTCCGTCAAAGGTGCTGGCGTAGAAGGAGGTGTAGTGATTGGGGATTCGTGCATCTCATTGTTGTGAGGTGACATGGGATCGGGAGTGTTCGCCCCACTGCTATCTGCACGACTGTCACTGCGCATGCTACGTGTCCGGCGGGCTGTTGCATGCTGCCTGTGGAGAAAGCCCATGAATCGCTTCTTTTCGTCATGTTCGCATCTATCATGGCGATGAGCACACATTTCATCGGACACATCCTCCTAGAAGCGTCAGTGTAAAATTAGTAAAGTTCGTCAATTGATTCATTAAATTTTCATGTGGGTGAAAGAATAGCATGTTTATGAATGTAATCTGCATGATATAAGAAACATTCTACTTTCATACCGTGTCATTGAGTGCAACTTGGGTAGCTAACAGCGATTCAGCATCTGCAACAACATCTTCCACAAGGCGCCACCTGCAGGAATTGACCATATTTAGTTTAGTTACTTGATTAATTACCCTATTTTTCGCACAACGGTAAAAACGAGGCCTACTTTGGGGTAAGGATTTCCTTGTACTGCAATCTCTCAACCCGTGTGGCAGCTGCCATGCTATATGGAATGACAATGTTGTTGATGTCAAAGGCACTTTCACCTCGGCGACGCCGCATCATATCATGAAGCATGCCACCCTTTTTCGGATGTTCCCTTATATCCGCAGAACCCCAACTGGAATTCCCAGAGGCTGTAAAAACACAAGTAGCAGGTATATAAGAAACGCTACACTTTTTTTCTTCTTGCAAATATCGTCAATTTCCACTACCTTGAGAGGATGAGTTTTCGACAAATCCTGGTGATGGAACAGGAGATTCAGGCTTAGAAGAAAGCCCACTAGACTCTGAGATGCTTCTTTGGCGATGTTGATCACCACCTAATACATGGTTGAAACATGAACAGCATCAGCAAAAGATTTAAGAATCCGTTCCCATAAAGAAAATTGTATTTCAAGTAATCATTTTTGTCACACCTGACTGAGATGATTTTTTCATGCGAGGGCGACCAGCATCACGCCGTCTCCTCCTTCCTGGTACCCTTTTTTCCTTTGTTAGCTTCTTTCGAAGTTCTGGAAAATGACACTGATTAAATCAAATCCTTTTTTCAAACAAATAGTAACAACTAGTTAACAAACGTACTAGCAGTCAAGGTGGCAGCAGCATTCTTTTTAAGTTTTCGGCATTGCTTTCGAGCATGTTCGTTAATGTTAAGCTGACCTCTTCCCTTCCTGATAAGACCAAAGTAACAAAGAAAGAAAAAAAAATGTCAGAATCTTTGTTATCAATAAAGGGCAAAGCAGATGTGAACTGTTAACAAAAAACAAACTTTTTGACAGCAGTTGCAGATCTTGGTTTGCCCAATGGTTTTCCGGGCTCGCCACTTTTCAAAAGAGCCTCGAAATGGACAGCAAGAGGTATATCTGTTGGATACATTGGACAGTTTCATAATAGTCAACATGCAACATAATGTGTATGCTACGCTGGTAAAATAAAATAAATGTACCTTGTGGAAAAGAGAGAACAGGATGAAAGCACGGATCTAGCAAACTAACACGTTCGTTAAATGACAGTTTGTCTGCATCCACACTTTGGAGAAAGTTGAGTCTGCCACAGCAAATGTTGCATACGCGAGACGTTGGCGAACAACCACATTGCACCGAAGACAATTTTGCCGCCTTTCGATTGAACTTTGGTAGATCCACGGATCGGAGAAGTTTTCGCCTTTTCAAAGGTCTTAAAGGGCAAGTTCGGCTGCAGCTGTCTTCAGGCAATATTGTCACTATCTCCGGGGTTGGAACTGTAGCACGAGAGGAAGTTCCCGCAACATAACCATTCATCTGAGCAGATGAGCTGGCAGATGCCACATTTGATTTTTCACCGATAATGGGTTCTTTCATGGTTCGTATCTTACGATAAATCTCAGTAGTCTGATGTATTCGAAACTCCAGATCTGACACTTGGGCCTGTAACCAAGTCCACCGGCTAATAACAGCAGCACGGTCCACAGCCCACCTCCAAGAAGCCCTTCGTCGGCTAAAAACAAAGACAAAACGTAAATTGTACATTCAGCCATGCGATAATGAAAACACATGTGCAAACTTGGGTAGATAGATATTCACTCCTTATTAGCAATACAAATATGTTAATAATAAATTCCTGCTTTAGACTCAACTTCTTAATAGAATTCTAAGGTACATCCGTGTATTTAAGTTGTTTTTTAATAAAAAATAAACACTTGGCAAGCATCTAATATAGAACACGAAATAACTTTTGTTCCATGTATAGATTCTTCAAATTCCATTTTGCTTGCTTGCCAAGTGAATACACAAGAGAATCTGAAACTTCTAGATGAGGCAAGTTTAATTTATAATTTATACAAATAGGAGTTGATGAGTGACATTTCTATATTGCTGTTTTTGGCAGAGTAGTGGTTATTTTTTTTTTACTTCTGGAAAACTGTCTCTGAGAAATTGTGTCATGAGCAAGTTTTCTTCATGATGGAAACCTAGTGTTCCTAGTAGTTTTTGAAAACTATCAAAACGTGCCATGCATGCAACCTCATTTTTCCTGAATGCAACAGTCAACAAAACAACAATACTACAAATACAACTAACAACAAAACCAAGCTGGAATCACAACACCCCCATTCCACATTTACTGTCCATTGATTTTATGAGGTTTTGAGTTTTATTTAATACTAGGGAATATGATAGTTTTGCTAAGCATTTTGTTAAAGAGAATTTTGTTTCAATGTTTGCTAAGCTTTGAAACATTTTATCATTTTTTTTCGTATGGGCATTTATGCATTGAATATATCTGAATAAGTTCTATTCATTCTTAGTAAGGTTACTGCACATGTAATAACGGAATCCATTAACTGATATTAGAAGATTTTCTTCTTTTTTCAAGCCACATATTGGTGGATGCAAGTTATTGATTATTAATACATATTTTCTGTTTATACATTCATTTGTATAGTGAAAATATTCTTCAATGTGCCAAAATTGTATGCAAGAACAATTATTGGTGCAGTTTAAAGAGGCTAATAGTTTCAAAACTGTCTGAATTTGTTAAAACATTTAAAAGCAGGGAAATAAAAAGCTAATGTGCACTAAAAGTGTACATACCAAATTAAGATATTAAAGTTAAATCTAATATAACACCAATCACAATTTTTACTCAA
>JAQGAE010005168.1:0-11619 GCA_034696685.1 Julus scandinavius
ATGATAAGACCACGGAAGGACCGTAACTGCTCGGGTGTCACGCTACGGGGGAGATGGTTGTCTTCGGAGTAGCGGGACACAGATGACCGGGATGAGGACTCTGGTCATACACACAATGTAAGGGCACGGACGTCACACTACAGGGGAGATTGTTGTACATAAATGTACAGGGTAGTGAGACGTGGTGTGGGTGGTCACGTTAAAACCTTAAAGGGGTGCTTTTCCAGTTACGGGAGGAAAAGCTAAACGGGTTTTAATTAGTTTTAGATTACATTAAATACACTTACCCATTATCCTAGGCCTCACCTTCCTGCGAGATGTCCTTTGGGGCACGATGATGATCACCCTGTATGTCCCTGCTATCAAGAATGTAAAGAAAAAGGAAACAGGATAATAATTAATTAAAATGAATTGTTCAATTCATTTGAAGCTCTCCCTACTGTTTCCTTACCTGTTTTCTGTTTGGTGGGGTCCGTCCAGGTGGCGCTATTGTCGGGGTCGTCGACCTGGCGGCCATGTTGGTTTTCTCGTCACAAATATGTACTGGGCTTTGCCCAGAATAGACGTCCAGAAACAATTCTGTAATGAAAATAAATTCTAGTTTAAATTTAATAGGAATCCTGTGTTCGGAATTTTTATTTTTTTGTTAATATAAAGGAATTCTGCTAACAACAAGGCCAAATATGTAGGAGCTTGATTTTAAAATCGAAGCTCGGAGAAAGACCTATGAGCATAAGGAACGCCAAGTCCATGCCATCGACCCGGCGACCCGCTTCTTCCAGTTGAAGAGCTACACGCTCCACCTGGGCGATGTAGCTCTCGATGGACTCTAGGTGTTCCATCCGCAGGGATTGGAACTGGCATTGCAACTGCCAGATCCTCTCTCGGCCTCCAACACCTCCCTGCACTGGGTTCCGGGGAACCCCTGGAAGAGCGTCTCCCTTATTCTAGGATGGACCTAAATGAAGATTATCGAGTACACCTTTTGGCACCTATCCTCGAACCTCTCCTTCGATCTGCCTGGGCAGCGGCCTTCTAGGGATCCTTGCGGTCTTTACTCACAAACCGCAGGAGGGACTGGTACATCATTGCGACTTTCAGCTTTTTCCTTTAAGGAAGCGAGAAGTCGTATCTGTCAACCATATTTTTACAGGAAAGTTGTTTGGTGCAAATTTAGAATTTGAGGGGAGTAACCCAAACAAGAAGCGACATCGACAGACCACACGCGCCTGAAACCCGTCGCGATGGAGCTCCAGTTCCGCAGGACCACAACGATTGATGCTGTTGATTTTAGAAACCAAAAACCCTAAACAGAACCCCGACCTTTCAACCAGAAGAACCGACGCGCAAACTCCGTCCCTTGTGACCGTTGATGACGACTAAGGACAAAAAAAACACCAAACCAACCCCAAGGCCCCAGGAACAAATAAATACCAGACAACCCAAACCTGCGTCCCCTGGCGTACGTCCTGTCGCTAATGATGGCGTCCGGACGAGAACCTGAAAAGAAGGGTGTCAGGAAAAACACAGTTATGCACCGCACACAGATTGCATCTTGATCATCAGTAAAAAACACAACGATTAGGCATCTACAATTAACAATGCTAAAACAGCAACATTCACATGGTCAATTGCAACGGTAGGCCATTAGCAAACCAACATGGGCCTAAACAAAACCAATACCTCCGTGACTTTGTGCGTCGCGTTTTTCCAAAAATACTATACCGAACTTTCAGGGGGATGGGAACGAATCAAATTCACGTACTTTCCTAGACAACTCGAGATTAAGATCCTAGGAAAACCGAACGGATCAAAAATCACCCATTCATCGTAAGGCAAATCACGATGACTTTCTGAACTTTCTTGACTGTCCCAATCTCGCATTCGGCAATGCGGTAAGACTGTAAAGTAACGGCTACAAGAATGTCCCCGGCATGAAGGAAGTTACAGAACGCCTGGAATCGCATTCAAAATGCGGCGGAAGTCGTCGTGCCGTTGCTTTCGGTTAATTCTTTCCCGGCGATAACGTCCCACACGAATTGGATCGCTAAAACACGGCACCAATTGGCGCGATTTGCCCACATCAACCAACCCCCTGGCCAACAAATGGCCGAAAAACGGCGAGCGAAGACCGCCAATAGCGAAGAGATTGCGCTAGCGATTGGTTACACGATCCCGTTGATCAAGCGGCCTCCAATCGCGTCCCAAAAACCGACCCGCAACGGGCGTGGTCCAGAACTCCAGCGGGCACGTACGTCAAACGGGTCAACACAAATCACGGGGCTGGTCGGGCAGCACCAAATCGCGAACCGCGGCAGGCAGGATTGGCCGACCAGGAGCCAATCAGTGGCAGAAACCCACGAAACGACACGTCCGCCATGTTGGGTGTCCCGAAAGTTGAGTTCCGAACAGAAAAACCACACTCTGCTACTAATGTTGTTGACTCGAGCCGTGGATGTGGAAAAAAACCATTCAATAAACTTAAACAAAAACTCACGGTACTTCCATGTTTCACTCGTTTGTTTATTTTGCCAGGAGCTGGGACACAAAACACTTTTGACCATCACGGCCCATTGTCAACAGGAGAAGGAGCAAACAAACCAAAATGGCGACCAAAAAAAAAACCCATGCCCCAACAGTGGCGCCACCTGGGCCACTACAACTTTACTATCGTAAGTATGGGGGGAGGTTAGTTAATTTTTTTCTTCATTGATCAACAGTTCCTCTCCATCTCAGGCCTCCGTCCGGACGATGTCACCAGGACAGGAGGGCCACTAGGTAATAGGGGTAAGCTACCCCTTTTACTTCCATACAAACAAATAGAAAAATAAATGGGTCACGCCACCCCACGACAACATATTTTCTCTATGAACGCGCGAGCAACGGTTTCGGCCCGGGAGTTGGAGATATGAAATAGCTCTACATAAACAGTCGTAATGTCGCTCACCGGAAAGATGAACGTATTTCCTTGCCCTGTATTTTGGCATCGGCCTGACAAGATCCATAGCGACTGCTTCGAATCTTGGCGGCATTGACGGTGACGATATTGGCATTGTATCGGGGTAGTTCAGAGGTTTCTATTTCAAACACTCAGAACATTGAGCTATACGCTCTTTGACACTTTGCATTAGTCCCTGCCAATAATATTTGTTGGGTGTTATGATCCCTATGAAATGTTGTCCCGCGCATGATAGGAATGCGGGAGATTGAGGTTGTATGCGTGGAATGCGTGGGTAGTTGGGAAATAGTGTCAAAGGGTATTTTGATGTGATGAATGGTTTCGAAAATGCTAGAAGAATCTGCATTCCTGCTGCCCGGGTTGCCACAAGGGTAGGTGGAGAACGTATATAAGTGAACCTGGGCCAGCAGGGAGGCAGTACAGATTTGGGGCCTGACCTAGCTGGTAAGTCCTTGATTATGGTGGCAGTATGTGTCAAGGAAACAGGGGATGAATGACACAATCCAGATTATTCTTGCGGGCTTATTGCCGTTTTATCATCTGGCCCTGGGGGCAGGCAGTTTGCCAATCTGGACGATTTATGGTTGGTCCTCATTGATTTGGAGAAATCGTATTCATTTAGATGACCTGATATGTCGTGGCCTCTGCCAGTTGTGGTGCCAAATTTTTAAACGGGGGTATCTTCAATGGTGCAAAAGGCAGGTGGTTTGCTAGTCGTGTTCGGAGATGGGCCATTATCGTAGGAACTGCCCTAAAAAGAGAGCTCCGCGGAATTCCGTGGCATCGGTCAATGGTCCGGATTGGCTCAATATGGTTTATTCGTTGGCATGTACAGTCAGTCAGGGTATTAGCGTTGTATCAGGGTAGTTCAGAGGTTTTTATTTCAAACACTCAGAACATTGAGCTATATGCTCTTTGACACTTTGCCTTAGTCCGTGCCAATAATATTTGTGGGGGATTCTTGCCACTGTGCATTGAATGCCAGCATGACCAGCCTCAGGAAGGTCATGGTTCCACTGCAACACTCTTTTCTGTAGACTTTCTGGGACTAGCATTAGAGGTTCTTCGTCTGCAGCTTTTGATAGCGTACTCCAGCGTTAATCTGGTATCTTTTAGCTACCATGCTTGTTGTCTGACCTATTTTTTTCCAGTACTTGTATTATTTTCAGACATTCTGGATCAGACATTTGCATTTATCTTTAATCAGGTGCAGTTATGGGTTGCTCATCCTCTCGGCAAAGATGGATGAACACCAACGGTTTGAATTTCTACGAACTTCTCGACAGCGTGTAGGCCAGTACATTCAGTTTCCCATGGACATATTTGATGTCAAATACATATTGCTGCATCTCCATCACCCATCTTGCGATGCGTCCTCTAGGTTCTTTTGTTGTTAATATCGAGTGTAACGGGACATGATCAGTGTGGACAACGAATGTAATTCCATCAATGTATCCCCGAAAACGTTGGAGTGCCCATAGGACCGCCAACGCTTCCCGCTCAGTAGTAGAGTAATTGGACTGAGCTTGGAAAATGGATTTTAAAGCGTATTCAACCCTGAATTCATCCCCATCTCCTTGTAATAACAACGCACCCATAGCGTCTAAGCTGGCATCTGTGTATAAATAAAAAACATTCTTAAAGCCAGGCTGCGCCAAGACTGGTGCAGTGCTTAAGTTTTTTTTAGTTTGTAAGCAATATCTTTGCACATTTCATCCATGATAAATTTGACATCTTTCTTCAACAGCTGGTGAAGTGGCGTGGCAATTGCTGACAAGTTTGGTACAAACTTGCCAATGGACTTGCAGGATGCTAAAAATGAGAGTAAATGTTTAATGTTTGATGGGTTTAACAATTCCATGATTGCTACAACTTTTTTATTTGGGCTTACTACACTCGGAGAGATAATGTGTCCCAGAAATTTCACGGAGTCCTTGAAAAAGTAATACTTTGTTCGTTTGAGGCCGAAATTATGTTCTTTGATTCATTCAATTACTCTTCTGACGTCTTCAATGCAAACCTCAAACGTGTTGCTAACTAT
This sequence comes from Julus scandinavius, assembly GCA_034696685.1. Classification (NCBI taxonomy): domain Eukaryota; kingdom Metazoa; phylum Arthropoda; class Diplopoda; order Julida; family Julidae; genus Julus; species Julus scandinavius. Next base: position 5,001 of record JAQGAE010005168.1, read on the forward strand.
TAGATTGTCATGGTAACTACCACTGTGATTCCTGGTAGCAATTTCAGCAGTGCGTCCACTACACATTGGCAGTGCGCCACTAAATTTCTGGCACCCATGGGCATTCTGGTGTAGCAGAAAGTACACAATGGTGTGAAAGTTGTGAAATATTTTTGTGAAGTTTCCTCTTTTGGCACTTGCTAATAGAAATTTGTATGGTCCATGGATGTCATGTACTTTTTATCAGATATCTGTGCTATTAGATCGTCGATCATTGGTAATGGGTATACGTCGCGAACCGTCTCTTTATTTAGAGCACGAAAGAAAGTGACCATTCGAAACTCTGTGTTGGACCCAGACTTGGCAACAAGCAAGAATGGGCCGCCCATTCCGATTTGAAAGACTTTAAAAACCCTTATCAATCAATTCTTAAACTTTTAAAGTCAAGATGTTCCTCTTTTGAGGTGAACAGTTGCAAAGGCGGATCACTACAGGTTTAGCATCGTCTTTTATTTGTATGTGTTGGGGTAATACCCGCGCCTGGCCAATATGCTCCTGAAATACTAGAATGGTGTCTTCAGCATTTGATTGACTATGTCCTATCGTCACATGGTTTATTTGGTTGATAAAAGGATTTTCTTCTTTTTGTCTTCGTATTTCATCTTCGCTGCTGCATTTACATTTCTTTTGTTATTTAAATCCAAGGCCGTATGTATGGGGAACCATAATTTTTTAACGAAAAAATGCGATTTTTCTAAGGTAACACAATTATTTTTAAGGTAAAAATGCAATTTTACTAAATTCCATTTCTAGAACAGAAAAACCATACCTTAAATGCAAAATAGCAATTCCTTTTTAATATTTTGCCAATTCGGGTTGAAATGTGTAAAATTTCTTGGATTTCGTGGGGGATCTATCCGCAAGATCCCCCATACACATAAAAATTCCGAATGTTTAGAATTGTCACAATAAATTTCAAAGCATTTATAAATGCAGTAGAATTTTTTCGACAACATCTTGTAAATTTATCACATCAAACTTTTTCTCCATTTCTGTAATTAATAGCACAAAGTTGAGTTTGCTAATTGTTCTGTTGTTATTCTGTTGGCATATATGCAAAGGCATGTTGATTATCATTATTACAAAAGACAAGAAGAAATTTTATTATAAGCATAAACCAACCATTTTTTAATAAAACAACACAATTAAAGGTCAAAACGCTATCTGGAATTTTGTTAGGGGTAGCCCATAACATTTTTTTAATCCATATTTACCCAGTTAAAATGTCCTTTTTAGACCTAAAAACACTACATTATTTACTCTAAAGGACTCCACGTGCAAAGGTTATTTTCAATTAGATTGAAAAACATGCTTTTGCTGAACCATTTTTAAAGCAACTTTCTCCAATGTTGTTTGCTTGCAAAATTTGCAGTAATCTTTTGGTAATTAGATTAGATTAGATTACTCCATTGGAAGGAAGGGTCTAAAAGTAGTCCAATGCACGTTAGTGTGCCACTCTGCAGACTCCTTACGTAATGGTAGGGGTTGCAGTTGTATTTGTGTTTATAGATGTATTCGCCATATGGTATTCTTTACAACATGCTATTAGCCTGTTCTTCAGCTCGAGCTGGTGTATTATAAATTCATCCCTGTTGTTAAAGCCAAGGATTGTATCAAGAAATTTTTCTTTTAGACAACAGGGTACCGGGCCAAGTGCCAGGCATACTCTGATAAGATGGTCGATATCCTCAACTGGAACCCTGCACAGTGGGCACTCCTTTGCCTGTCCACTCCAATATCTTATTTAGGAACCAGTCTCTAGTGAGCCAGCCCTTGCTTTAAATAAGAGAGCACGTCTCAGAGTGTTATCATAGAGATTTTCATTAAAAATCTGTGTCTTGGCATTGTATATAGCAAGAGTACTCTTGGAGGCTATGCCTTTTCTCCAGTGTTGCAGGCTTTTTGTTTTAATTTCTTTGTCCACTTGATGATCCCATTCCCGTTGTGCGTATGGGGCCTTAATATGTCCTTGTAGTAGCCCTAGGTGTGTTTTTTTGCCTTACGGGACCACATGGTCTGCCATCATCTTGAGTTACCATTAATATACTCATTGATCTGCCTGGCTGGTCTACATTTGACCATATTCAGTATTCTGCCAAAGAACTTTATTTTATAGGATGAAAATCTGTCTGCAAATTTAGATCCACCCCATATCACCTTGGATGGCTTCTATGGCAGTATATGGGTTAACTCCTAGGGTGAGGCGGCTCAGCCTACAATATGCGGCATCTAGCTTTTTCAATAGAGACTTTGGGGGGCACAGAACATCAGAAGAGTATGTGATGGCATGAACTGTGGCTCCTTTCTATAGTCCCCTGACAATTTTGTATCTGGAGTTAGATTGGAATGCCATTTTGATTACCAGCCCTGCATATCGGTTGCAGCCTGTAAGAGTTCTGCCAATCATTTCGCTTGCAGGTGACTGATCCATTCAGAGTGATCCCCAGGTAGTCATATTGGCATACACCATTGACAGGTTGACCATGTAAAGCCCAGTGTCTCCTTTTAGCCAGCTTGTCATAAGCAATTAAAAACTTGGTTTTGTCCATACTATAGGATAATTCGAAGTCATGGCCATAAGTGGTTCTAATGTCCAGGCATTTGTTAAAGTTCATCCTGGTCCTCCGATTTTAGGGCAATGCCATCTGCAAACATTAAGCAAAGGAGCATATTTGTCCCTATGGTATATCCTTGGTCTGAATGTTTTAAGTGCTTATTAAGTTCATCGATATATGTAAGTAAGAAATAAGGTTGGGGACATTAGGCAGCCTTGCATTAGCCCTTTTGTAGCAGTGATACCTTTGTCTGAATTTTCTCCTAGTTAATTTGGTTGACAGTTTTACTGTACAGTCGCCGTATGATGCCTATTGTTGTATCACTCGCCCCATGGCTTTTAAGCTGTTTCCATAGTTTTTCACTATTCACATTGTCAAATGCGCCAGGAACTTTTTACGATGTGCTATCTCTATGAGTTGCAGTAAGACAAAAAATTTATCCCCAAACCATCTTCCTGGCCTAAACACATTTTGGTATTCTGTCAGCATGTTACTAAATTCAATTTCTGCTTGTAATCGTTGCTTAATAATACTGGAAAACACATTGTACACACAGTTGTCGATTGCTATTGGGTGGTAGCTGCTGAGATCATTTTTACTCTTAACTTTCCCTTTATATATTAGTTGGATCTTGGTAATGTTCCAATCGTCAGGTATATTGCCCAGAAGGCATCTGTTCAGCATTGTGATTTTAGAGCTGTTCTGTGCACTTTGCATGTCAGGCATCATTTGTTGATGGCTTCACAGACATTGTCTGTAATCAATTCCGGCTTTTTATTTTGGCCTGTTGCATATTGAGCATTGGGAAGGACCACTGATGTTGCTGTACCTGCTAGTAGGAGGGATTTACACCACTCATGATATGTCTGGGACCGAATGTGGGGTTTGTCTCGCAGAGATGTGTATTTATTCCATTGATTAGTATTGTCCGAAATAATTCTAGGTTTTGGGGGATTGGGTCCTTTGATTTTGCTTATAGATGTAGTAGGTAGGGGTACAGGAGAATTTCTTTTTTTGATTTAGAGATTATAAGCCTATTGTGGTTTATGTCGATACCCCACTGGTGCTCCTCATCAATTTTCATAGTGGTCACTTCTGCTGAGGACGTACCTGGTATAAGGATGTAATCAATGTAACTAAATAGTGTCCCTCTAGCCCATGTTATTTTACCATTGCAGATATCTAGCAAGTTGCATATGTCAGGCGGTTCCTTTAGGGTGGGATGCCGGTAAGAGTGTTCTACCGGGTGAGTCTCCGGGGTTTTTTCGACACTCGGAGATTCGAACTTGGGATCCTCCAGTAGCAGCAGTCTGCAGAGGCGAAGGTCCCTTTGGCCCACCGTTTCTAGTAGTCATTCGGTGACTATCCATAGGTGCCGAGTGATCAGAAAAGCTACAAACAAAATTTAAGAGATTTTGTGTATCTCCTGAAGGTCAGTTGGGCAGCCAACGGAGGTTGCGAACTGCCATGTGTGCCGTGTGTCTAAGTCCCGTTATGTTCCTACAGGGAACTCTCTGAGTTTAAGTTATTCACTGAAAATATTATACTTAGTTAACAAATTGAGTTCAAACATTGTGGTTTACAAATTGAGATCAAACAGTTTAGTTTTAAAAAGATTAAGTTCTGTACTTCCAAGTTTTGTAACAATGCATAACAATACAAGTATTCAGCTACTGTACAGCTCTGGAGTCTCAGATTGACTAATGTTTCCAGAGATGCTGGGTCTTTACATAATCATATTGGTCATCCAAAGGGCTGACAGGATATGATCCTCACATGGCCCTTGGGATTAGAAACCATCTGTTTATTAGAATGACCAGCATTGTCAGTACAGTAAATTGGTTAAATCTCTCCTTGTTTGATCATAGCTGCCATTGTCTGACATCGCTACAGGAAATTAGTTCATTGGTAAAAACCAAAATTAACCAATTTCCTTTTAATTGATTTTAGCCGCCATTTCTATATGTCTAATTATTGACCTCCTCAGGTGACCTGCCATAAACCCTGCCAAAGAAATCTATATTTAATGAAAATTGGGGATATTTAAGTTAAAAGTAGGTAAGCAGAATGAAAACTGTGTTTGTTAAAAAAAATTTAAGAAATAATGGAAGTCAGAACACTGTCATAAAAAATGTGGAAGAATGGCATAAAATGAAAACTTTGTAGGTTGAGAATTAGGGAGTAAAAGTTCAAATACAGAGCAAGCAGTGTTAAAACACAAGGATACACAAAATAATGTCAAATCATGCAAGTTAATCGTGGTAATTCTGGTGGTCTCGATGTCCGTTGGTTTCATCTTTCTTGTTGGCCGGACTAGAGCTGAACAAGACAGTTGTTAATCGCTGTAGTCCTGGTTGTCCGAATTAGGGCCTAAGCACCCGACCACAATCATATTAGCCATTTAAACCTTTTCTTGGGCTTTGACTTTGGCTAAACATCCTTTTGGTCAGGTGTAGATAGTAGTTTGGCGTACTACACACCGCAAACTCAAAGGTTTGCGTCCACTGTCCTTTGGATAAGTGGGTTTCTGCACAGGTTGTGGTTGTGCAGTTGGTGGGTTTGGAGTCTTCGTTAATGAAGTAGGCCCTGTTTCCATTTTATCTGGGGCAGTTGTCTGTTTTGGAGCCATCCTGTCTTATTAAGGGAGGGGCTTTGTAAGGCTTGCCCTCCCTTTTGTTAATTGATGTAGGTTGAGAAGTTCTAGTTGTTTGGGTTTGTGCTTCCCTAGTCCATGCTCCAGCCAAAAGGAGGCCATATTCATGGTGATCTACAAGGCTGAAGAGGTCTTGCCAGTCCCTAAATTGAGACATTTAAAATATTTGAGCTAGGTCTAGATAGAGAGCATGATAGATCTGTTCCACCTGTGTCTCTATGCTAGGCACCTGATGTAATGCTCGGAACTGTGTGCACATGTAGTCAATGAAGTCATAGCTGCTTTGACCGCACCGTTGGCATAGTTTGGACAGTCGTTCCTTTTTTTGGTGGTCAGGTTTGTAAGTGCCGAACCTGCCCCTCATATGGTGTGGTATTTGCGGAAATGAAGGGAATTCATCCTCCATGTTCCACCACCATGTCAAGGCATCCTCTGTAAGGATCAAAGAAAATGTCTACCGTCTTTGGAAATCAGTAAATTTGTAGTGGTCAGCTACATTCGTGAGCTGATGTATCCAGTTCTCGTAAGTACCCTTTTTCTCCATGAATTTTTGAACTTGTGCAAAAATTTGCACAATGTGGAGGGATTCTTTCAGTAAGGCTATCACGTCTAGGTCAAGTATGGTAGGTTCCAGCCCCGTGTAATCAACTGGAAAGACATCCACATAGAGTATACGAGAGTTCAGTGGAGCTGAGTCTACACTCAAGGGATATAAGTTGGGAGCCCGGATGTTGGGAACTTCCGTGTGCCCCATTTGAGGATTGCTACAGTGTGTAGCAAATCCTGACGCCATTCCATGTCCATTCGGAGGCCCAGGGACTGACCCTCTCTGTGGTCATAGGGTTCGACAGTGATCGTTTTGACCATTGGTAGAACCCCCATTTGACGAACTGTGAAACAGTTGTGTCATGCTTTGACTTGGTGATGCAATGGGACTCTGAAGTGTGACCAGATTATGTGTGGCAGTGCGCTGTTGCAGATGAAGTAGCTCTGCATCTGCTATTGCCCGGTTAGTTTATCTTGCTTAAATTGTATCTGGAGCTCGAGTAATCAGATGCAAGGTTCGTCCGTAGAAGCTCTTGAACCATAATCATTGTATGGTTTAGCTTTAGATGCTCTCAAACCTAGATCAGTATAAGGTTCGGCTGTAAAAGCTCTCCGGCCTTTGACCATCAAGTTGTTGTTCAGCTAGTTGGTATACCTGTTGCAGGAGTTGGTATGTCCTGTCAACTGGCCACTTTAACATCTAGGGAGCCATTCCGGAGACAATCCCTCCGCTTGTGCCATACTCTCAAATGTACAGTAGAAACTCGATTATCCGGACTAATTGGGACCATGGGTCATCCGGATAAGCAAAAATCCGGATAATCGA